>ONZH01004078.1:0-118861 GCA_900303285.1 Rhinella marina
CATTGTCCAGTTCTGACACCTCCCATGTCCCACATGTTTCCTCTTGACACACGTGACTGTTGTGGCCAGTTACTAACTGCAGCAGTCACATCTATGTGTCAAGAGGAAGTAGGAAGTATAGACTATTCAGTGAAGGGTGAGAGCATCGAGACCAGAGTAGTTAATCAGCAAATAGGGTATGACCCTTTTTTGTTAACTTATTATTTTCTAAGCTGTTTTAAAAATATTCATGACTGGACAATTCATTTAAAGACTGAGATTATTATGCATGCCCTGGTAAAATGTCTTCTGTATGCGTGAGGACTAGAGCAATATGTCAACTGAGATGTGATGTGCAATACATGAAGTATGGCACCATAGAATAATAAAACCACTGTACACCAAGACTTTAATGGCACAGATATTCTACATCATGTACATCAGACAGTGTGCAGAGATTTGCAGATCTTTCAGCATTTGCGAACAAATGGAACACCCCTTTAATAAATGTCTATTAAGATATCTTCTCTTGTGTTTCCATAGTAACTGTGCAATATTCCAGACTCTCCTCTACGTCTGAGAAATATTTCAGATTCTCAAAGCAGATGTTCCTGTATAGATAAAGCAGATCAGGTTTTACTAAACATAACTGAACTGAGTTTGTCAACTGGGATGACTCATGATAATATGACAATGTGCTTGGTTTTCCAAGCTACTACAGTTAAACCAACTCAGTTTAAAGAAGAATGAAACTTTTGTAGTTTTTCTTCAGTTATTGGGTAAATTTTCTGCCAAAAAAGTATTCTTATGAATTTCTAGCACAAATAGTCCACATGGTGAAAGTGTTGCTAGGTACTGTACAAATCATAATTTGATTTTCAGTTTTAAAAATCATTGTTGCTGTGCAATGGTGACACATCCAAGTACTGAATTCGGGGAGCGAATCAACTTTCACACTGTATCAGTCGTGGATTAATAGTTTCATGTAACATTTGGAGAATTTTTCTTAGTGAAAAAAAGCTGTAAAAACACCAGCCAAAAAAGACCAAAAACTGCAAAACCCCTAAAAAAACCTATGTGTGACCCCAGCCTTAGGCCTTATTCACAAGGTCATTGTTTGATCAGTAATTTCCATTACTGATTATTAGCCAAAACCAGGAGTGGAGCCTACACAGAGATAAGGTATAAGGAAAACATTTTATTTTTTGATGTTTCCTAGTTTGGGCTCATAATCACTAATGGAAATCATTGACCAAAACACTGATATGTGAAGAAGCCTTAGGAATGTTCTTCAGAATCTGAGTCATTATATTATATGTCCACATATTGTGGATAACCATGGAGTAAACTAAAAGCAAAATGCAAAAGCTAACTTTTATTAAAGCAGAAATAACAGAGTCATACCATCTGTTTGCATCTGTGGTCATTGATCTAATATTCGAAAAAATGTCGCCATTGTAAGAACACTTTCCTACAGTCAAGATTTGGTCAGTACTTACCACCAGTATTTCAAATGCAAAAACAGGAGTGGGCTCAAAGTATGAGATAGGTAAAAAAATGTCCATTAAATGTTTTCTCTGTTTGTTCCACTCTTGATTTTGGCTTAAAATACTGATGCAAAATATTGACTACATGCTGACCATAGAATGTGCATTCAGCTTCAATCAATAGCCTGGTAAAGTGAAATAAACCTAGAGTGAATCTCATTAACATAGCTAACCACATCCACTCCCCCCCCCCCCTCGTTTCAAAATGAGTGGGTGGTGTAAACATGCAGAAAATGCAAAAGTTTTGCACAATCCCAAAAGAAAAATTCCTATTTTTGTGACTTTTTGAATTCTGGTGTGTAGGGCCTGATAAATTCCCCTGAACGTGTTTTAGTAGAAAATTAGGTAGCTAAGTACTGGGTTCTCATTGGGAAGCACACATATTTAGGGAAGCTCAATCTTCCTATATTTTCTGTATCTATGGTTGTATCTATCTAGGGGCCTCCACCACTTAGGGACCTCTATCTTTCATATGAAAAGTGTTTGGAAAAAATTATTATAGCAGGTATGGCCAACTTGCGGCTCTCCAGCTGTTGCAAAACTACAACTTCTAGCATGCAATCAGCCTACAGCAGGGCATGGTGGGAATTGTAGGTTTAGAACAGCTGGAGAGCCGCAGGTTGTCCATTCCTGGATTATAGTAATGGTTTTTTGTCCCCGTATTCAGGATGACCACCATATGTAAATGATATTTAACAAGCCCAAATCGTCACTGATAAAACCTGCCTGTGTAAAAGCCATGTCTTGTATCACACAGAGACTGAGGATTGTTTAACCTGAGGCCTCAATACCCTTGAACTTGTACATACATTATGCATGACAGTTACTTGAGACATGTTCATTATTTCTTTCTTTTTAATGAGCTGGAGAGAATATAAATAACTAAATTGTGTCAGATTCCTGCAAACGGGGGAGAGTGAGCTTTAAAGACCTTGGCAGTCAAGACGGGTACCTTGGAAGTTCATACTCTACAATGTCAGTGCAAAATGTTGATTTCTTTTTCATGTGTTATTACATTGCAGACTGTTTGAATGCCTTCAAAACATTTATCAAAGTCACCTTTGAAATGTCAGTTCACAGTTAGGTAATACCGATATATATGACAAGAGTGGATATAAAGCTTTGCATTTCCAGTACATTTCTACTTGTTTCAAAGATAAAATATGTGTTTGAAGTTTTTAATTGTCAGGACATTTGAATAATGGAAATGTAACTGTCCTTAACATGATTTTAAGGAAAGTGATATTTTAATATCATTTAATTACTAGTCCATTCTAGAACATTCAAAGGAATGAAGCTTTAAATATTTTATTAGTGGTATAGAATTTAAACTTCAGGTGTTAAAGTCTGATGCAACTGACAGTATTATTCTCTCTCTCTCTCTCTCTCTCTCTCTCTCTAGTACTTGTGTAGTATTATGTTTTTTCACAAAGAAAAATTCCTTATGAAAAACAGTTTTTTTGTGGTAATGTGGAGTCTTAAAGGGTTTCTGTCACCTCATTTTCATCAATATAACTAACACTCATTGCCCCACAGAAGATTGCAAACACCTTCTACATACCTGTGTGTACTCTGTGTCTTTATTCCATGTCCAGGAAAAGCGCTTTTATTCTGCTGGAAAATGGCTCCTAAGTGCCCAGCTGAAAGTGAAAGTCTAACAGCTATATCTTCTGATATAGTGGATATAATGCTGTAATTCTGGTATATGCTGGAATGCCAGCTTTCAAACAAAGCTTGGTACCAAGGCAATGCGACTTCTTTTAGATGGGACCATACTCTATAATGATACCTCTACTTGTGCCAAAAGGCTTCAAATGAATTCAGGAAAAGTAGGCTCCAGCTATATACATTCATTCTGTTTTTACATTTTACACAACATCCCAACTTTTTTGGAATTGTAGTTGTGATATAGCCACTTATTTATTTAATAAATTCTATCTGTATAGCACCACCTGCTGTTTGTTATTTTCCTTACTTCTCTGCCCACTTTAATGAGGTGGACACACATGCTCAGTTCCATCCTTTAACTACCACCACCTGGACCTTCTTTTAGCAGCTCCTGTAGAAGAACAGGGAGAGAGCTGCAGCAGAAGGACACACACCCTGAGAAAGAACACACCACTTGAGATAGGACACACCCCCTGAGCTGCCAACTTGAAATAAATCTAGTAGAACTAGAAATTGGAACAATATTGGATTCCTGGATCCATGTGAGGTGTAGCACTCATTCTAGCTTTGTTAGAAAGACATTGCCATTTGTTATGTAATGTCTGATTTTCCTTATTTAAAACCCTTTAAGCCTAGGAATACAGTAATCTTTCATGTAATTTCCTCCGAAATCTTTCCTTTGGTTATTTTAGGTGCACGTACAGTACATAAAAGCAATTGACAATGTTAGATAAGGTGCATGTATATGCCTTCTCTGAAGGGTAGCATATTGGACCATCTGTAACCATTTGATTTAAAAATGAAAGCATAGAAGAATTAAAGTAACCGAAGACAATAAAGTGTGCAAAAGTAAAGAGGGTAGAAATAGATTTGATATTGTACCTAGAAAAAACCTTTAGCCTCATTTTCTGACAAATATTTTTTCTTCTTTTATCTTACATTGAGTCCTTAATTAATTTAACACAAATATAGATGTATGCATAGCACACATAAACACATATGCTCCTATCATACTGTATAGACAGACACATATACACTTCCTTGGAGATGCTTTTCAAGGTACAGTACTTGGTGTCCATTGTCTTTTGAAATTGTTCCTGGTGGTCTGGTAACAGGAAAAAGTAATGTTTCTTATCAGGTTGTTGAGTTGTCATAGTGTTGGAATTCATTACCTGAATTTAAGTGATAGCTCCCTGTAATGTTGTGAGTTGACCCAGTATAATTTATTAAGGCCTTGGTTAATGTTCTATTTGAATAAGATTCAGAATATGATAAATTATTCTCTTCTGACTGGTTGATCCACAATTGTGGCCACCAGTCTTGTGGCAGGCCATGTTGAACTCTGACAATTGTGTTTATGTGCTTCCTTGCCTCCATTATCTGATGCTGGAAGACTTGCTGTACAAGCCAAACCTTTTACTCCTACAGAGCCCTCGAGAAACATGTACAGTATATTCCATTCTCATGTTTATTTCCTACCAACCTATACTGCCTGGGTCTTGGTGACAACCAGCTTGTACCTCAGGCTATCTAATCATTGACGTCATTGAGGCTGCACTAAGCTACAGAGCGATGAAGGGAATTAAATGCAGTTTCTATAGCTACTGTAAAGTTTTCTCATAGAGCAACAACCTATACAAAAACTCTATAACAGAGAAAAAGTAAGCAGGACTCAGAATCTTGTATACAAAAATTATATTCTTTATTGCATGGAAATACATGTACATCACACAATGGTAGGTAAGTCTGTACCAATCAAAATAATATCAGGAAATAATGATATCAGATCTACATACTACCTAATGCTACAGAGGGGATGAAGTAACACCCGCATAAAGGGTTAACCACCCCTAAGTCGCTGTAGGACCAGAAGTAAGATAAAGAAAAAAAAAACAAATAAATGTAACAAAAATTGAGGTCAAGACAGCAACCAACCTGTGAACATGTTTCAGGACAAAGACCCCATTGAGCTGGGTTGAAACGTCGCACGGGAATAAAGATTCATCACTAATATCAACGATTGGAGTGCTGCCTCATCTTTTGCTATTTTATTGAAAAATAAGCTTTTTTGCTCAAAGCTTTGGAGGAATTGCACCCATACTCACTGGACTGTGCTGCTGCTGTTTTTTGATAATATATATATATATATATATATATATATATATATATATATACAGGGGCGTAACTATAGGCTCATGGGCCCTGGTGCAAGAGTTCAGCTTGGGCCCCCTTCCCTCAGTGCTTTGTGTGTCTTCTTATGTTGCACAAGGGTCTTTGGGCCCCCTCAGGCTCCTGGGCCCGGTAGCGACTGCTACCTCTGCACCCCCTATATCTACGCCTCTGTATAGATATATATATATATATATATATATATATATATATATATATATATATTGCTTATAATGTACATGGTTGCTGCAAATAGAGAGTTAGACATTTATTTGAAAGATGAATGGGTATTGATTATGCAAGTACGGTATATATAAAATCATAAAGGGGAAGCTGGATTGGTCATCCTGCTATTGCTCAAATGACATCACACATCTTCATATAATGCAGAAGGCTGAGCTTCACTTTGACCGGAGTTTATATATAGGCAACGATCAAAAAACATTTCTAACAAAGAGACAAAACTCATCTATTGGCTTTAATCACTTCATTGCCCAGGGGACCAGCAGTCATCTTCTTGTGTCTGTTTCTAAAATTTGTTGGTGGTGTTGGTGACTTACCACATACGTGACACACACCATCCACTATAGAGCCTCTGCTTTAGGAGAAATGTGTATATTTTATGTAAACTGTTTTCACAGTTATATAAATGGTAGGTCTGTTACCCGGGAATAAAAGAAAGACAAAAGTACCATTAATTTTCATATAATACAGAACTGCATACATGGCAGAATATACAATACATCAGATGGCAAATCTTGCCATTCATACAACCATTTCTGCATCACTACATTCTCAATTGACAAAGAAGGTTATTCCCCAAGAATCCGCACAAAAGAAAACTGTAGTAGGCTATAAGGCAAGGGCATTCCTTCTACTCTGAGCCATTTTTCAAGTGGACTAAAAGGTCAATTGCCTTAAGGTCACTATTATGCTAGTCTAGATTGAAAAGTTTGTGTCTCTTTCATCCATGAAAGACATAAGATACTTTGTGTCAAACAGTATTCATCTTTTAACTAGAATGCATTTGCAGGGTCAGTTATGATTATGAAATAGAATTTCTAACACCTTTATACAGTATGAGAAGACCAGTAAATGTAATAATGTTTACTCCATCTGCTGTAGCTTTGAACTTCAGGCTGCAAATTTCTTGTACTGTTTTGTATGCACATTATGGCTATAGACGAGCGAGCTTCATGAGTTCACTAAATGAGTGGCACGGTTTGCCCTATCGCTCCATGTGTTGATGCAGGGCCATTGTGCCAACATTAGCACCCTAGCTGTGTCTCATCTTTTGCCCACATATCCTGCATGCCACTACACTAACATTCCCCAGCGACTTGGTGAAAAATTCCCACACTGCCAAGTAAGGCATTTTCCCTCCACTACTCGGTGATACCTGCCTGCTGTTGCTTTTATGAACCCATGCAATGGTGGTGTGTTCCTCACACGTAGCCTCCTGAGTAGCACTTAGTGTAACCCTCCCGCGTTTGGCTCCAGATCTCCCACTGTTTCTACCTTGCTGTCTCATTGGCACGCCTCCCCCCTGCTGGCTCACAGGCATGCTGCCACCCTTACCCCTTGATGATGACAATGCCCCCTCTTCACTCGGCTCCCACGTGCAATTATCAACATCATCTACATCTCTTTGGTCATCACTTGTGTCACCTTCAACTGTCTTTTGCACACATCCCTGACCTTTCTCAACATTTGCACCCACCTGACTGTCATCATCGGTAGTTGCACACCTAGAGAAGTCAGGAACCGACCTCTACTCCAAGTCTTTGCTGGCATGTAACTACTGACTGTCCTCACAAAGCTCATCTTTGCTGAAAAGCGGAGCAGAGCCGATGGCATACCTTACTTGGCTAGCAAGAGGAGCAGCAAAAGCAAGAGTCAGGTTCAGGACAGGTGAGGGCACAGGGGCAGTTCCTGGGCCATGCTAACTAAGAGGAGGTGTCAGAGGAATCCACCAATTCCTGGCTGTGTTTATCTGTTGTCATTTGAGATGATGTTGAAGCCTGAGTCAACCATTCCAGTATAGCTGGATTGTTGGTCAAAACACAACCGCTGGATGGCAGTGACAGCTCTGGCCTGTTGCTGTGGCTGCTGCTCCCACAATCCCTTCTTTTGCGGCTAGTTATGCCAGCTACTGCAACATTTTTGCCACTGCCCATTCCTTTGGAAGGCCCAGGCAACTGTCTGTTGGCCATAGTGTACAGTAACTGTATTAGTAGTGTAACAGATTAACTACCAATTTTACACCTATCAACTGTCTCCAATGGCTAGCAGGGAAGGTCATCTGTGTATTTATTTCCAGGTCCTTGGACACTGTGCCTTAGAAATAGAGCTATGTAACTGTTATTACACGTAATGTGCCTGGTTGTTCTGGCAGAGAGTACCAGAGAGTTGTCTTGCAGAGAGTACCTTTAGATAGAATGGAACTTACCATTCCGTTCTCCCTTTGTTGAGCATAAGTGGGCTAGTCCTGTTTCATACCAAGGGAGGGGTTGGAGGAAGCTATAGTTAGTCAAGAGTGGAAAGAGTTGAAAAGTGGAGTTTGGAGTCGGAGAGAGAGAGTGAAGCAGCATGGTGTAGTGAGGGAGCGTTTCCCCTCACAGCTACAGGAGTTTTGGAAAAATAGCTAAGAGAGCAACCCACTCCTGATATTTAAAAGGACTTAGCACCCCTACTCAGCAAAATCGGTCACAGAATACTGTACTCTCATAAGAAACAGTAACTGAAGCTGATAGGAACCATAATGAAGCCAGAGATTAGCACAGAAGAATGAAAACAAAGTATTCAAGTTTACCTGCCAGTTTAACCTCAGCCTGCTGGAGCCAAGAGAAAGATCACATACTGTTTGGATGACACAAGTTTATTGCACGTTTATTCAATTAAAACTGATAAACCTTACCAACTCTGGACTCTACTTATTCCTACAACTACAACTACTTTGTTGCTATGGAGCCTAACTCCGGGGAGCAACAGAATCGAGGTAGGAGTGCCGTGACACAAACCATTAGTCCCACAATATATCACTCGGCATTCCTAAACACTGGGACTCGATTGGCTCTGGGGGGCCACCTATTGCAAATGTTGGGCATTTGACATCATCTCAAATGACAACAGAACTAACAGATTAACTGTGAATGTTCCAGAAGTTCAACAAGATGCAGACAGCGATATACTGTATTAGACTGCCTCTTAATGCCGAGGCACAGCAATTCTATATATAAACTAATAGATAAACTGCAAATGTGCCAGCCTTTCAACAAGATGCAGATGGCGATGTAGTAGACTATTACTTTCACTTTGTAACATGTGTAGCAGCCATTTTAGAAAAAATACAAATCAAATTTTTGCTAAACCCCCGATCGAACTCTGCTTAGTCTGCTTTGATTCGCTCAACACTAATGGCCACAGAAAGGAGTGGAACTTTGGTGCAACCAGAGCAATGGTAACGCCCTCATTGAATCAAAGGCCTAATTTTCATATTAAGAAAAGTATCATATCTCAGGAACAGAGCCTCAGATCAAAAAAAAGGAAAGCAGTGTTCTAATCAAGTGAGCCTCGGTGGCCATAGATCTGATCTTCTATAACTCCTATTTATTTCTTTAAATATAAAAGGTAGAGCCTATGCATTTTTCACTATTGGTGCTTAGCCATAGCATACAATTCATATGTACCAAATCCAATTTAAAAACCCACTGGACCCATTAGGACAAGTGACACAACATGAAGAGAGGAAGGGCGAAAAAACATAACAATTCAGGTATCAAGAGAATATATATGTTTACTAATATGAAATACTATGTCATAAAATTAATAGAAATAGATTACATTTTTTCCAATTTAAAACCAAATCCAAAATGCTTCTCTTGTGAGAAGCGGCATCTGCTTTATATATATATTTTTTTAATCTGTTTTCCTTTTATATTTAACTATAAGTAAATCAGAGTTTTAGAAGATCTGATCTACCTTCTATTTGCTGTTTCACTCCCAAGCCAGGCATATGGTTTCCGGACTTCACTCCACTGTCAGCCAGCTAACATATCATAGAGTGGTGAGTGTATCTTATATTTCTAACTAATAGGTGCTGTAACATTAGTCTAGACTTTTAGTTGGCTAGTGTAATAGTCTAAAGATGCAATAGTTTTATCACCCAGTATCAGTCACTATAATAAATCTGGATCAGTATAAGACTGTCTATTCTAGGATCACACTGTCTATTAGACAATATTAGTAAACCTGCCCCTGTGTGCTTTAATCCAATCAATTGACAACCATTTAGACTACTGGGATCAAAATTTGTCTAATATTCCCTATTAGTAGAATAATGACATTCCACCACACAAAATGTAAAGTGGCCGTAGTCAATTAATTGCTGACCTCAAATCAACTCTTCAACTCAGTTTCATCTTCCCCAGTTACATGCACCATTGGCTCATTGCAATTAGCTTATTTCAATAAGGCTGAATAGATGGAAGTATTGCATACTGGACAAATGACAAACATTGGAGATGTGGTCATTTAAAAAAATATATACTGTCCATTGAATTTCTAAAATGTATCTGACTCTGACTCACTGGAAAGCTCTACAGTCTACATAAACATTAAATTTCCAGTAGATCTGGAGAAAAAAAAATCTTTTAAATAGCTTGGTGTTAAATTTGATTACTCACAAGATTACCTTATCTATTACAAGATTACCTTATCTTTGTAAATTTGAAAACTATTAGCCCCCAAAATAGAAATCATTAACTAAATAAAGTAAACAATGGCCCAATATGTAACTGATCTAACCAACCACAGGAGTAAAGTCAGAACATCCTGGTAAAGAGATCTCGTCATGCCTAGAGGTTTCCCATAACCCTCCATGTCAATGTATAGTATATTGTTACAGTGAGACCTTGTAGCTCTGTGCTTTCTACAGCATTCATATAGTAGTTATCAATGTTTGACTAATAAATGTTGATAAGTGTTAAATGCTGTTACAGGGGTTTTACCATCTTGGACAATGGTGGCATATCGCTAGGATATGCCCCCATTGTCCTATAGGTGCAGGTCCCACCACTGGGACCCTCACCTATATCGAGAATGGGACCCCGAACGTGAACGAGGGTGCACCGCGCATGCACGGCTGCCCTCCATTCATTTGTATGGGGCAGCCAAAAATAGCCAAGTGCTGGCTCGGCTATTTCCGTCGACTCTATAGAAATGAATGGGAGCCGGGCCGCGCATGCGCGGTGCACTCCCATTCATTTGTATGGAGCCAACGGAAATAGCCGAGCCAGCGCTCGGCTATTTTCGGTGGCCCCATACAAATGAATAGAGGGCTGCCGTGCATGCGCGGTGCACCCTCCTTCACTTTCGGGGCCCCGTTCTCAATATAGGTGCGGGTCCCAGCGGTGGGACCCGCACCTATAGGACAATGGGGGCATATCCTAGCGATATGCCCCCATTGTCCAAGATGGTAAAACCCCTTTAAATATATATATTGATAACTGTTAGAGATGAGCGAACCCGTATTGCAAAGTTTGGGTTTGTGCCGAACTTTGCGAGTTTGGGTACCCGGACTCAAACCCGGACTTTTTCACTAAAGATTGAGTTCGGTGTTCGGGTGATTTTATTATTTTCCGTTATAACATGGTCACAACAGAAAATAATAGCATTCTTAAGACAGAATGCTAAATAAAATGTCCATTCAGGGGTTAAAAATAATTTTAAAAAACTCACCTCATCCACATCCGGTATCATCTTCTTTCTTTTTTCTGCAGGATCCGCAAAAGAACCTGCGATGACGTCACAATGCTCATCACGTGCTGAATGAAGAAAGAAGAGGATACTGGCTGTGCGGTTAAGTGGATGAAGTGAATTTTTATTATTATTTTTAACCCCTGAATGGCCATTTTATTTAGCATTATAACCATGTTAGAACGGAAAATAATAAAGTGAAGTTCGGGTCCCCATTGACTTTAATGGAGTCTAGGTTCAAGGTCAAGTTCGGGTCAAGATCGGGTTCCGAACCGGAACTTTGACATGAAGTTTGGCCGAACTCGGCGAACCCAAACTTCCTTGGGTTTGCTCATCCCTAATAACTGTTATATAAATGCTATAGACAGTGCTCTTCTAGTCAGGGCCATGAAATCTCACTATAACTAGAGATATCTCAAGACTTAGGAAAATAAGGCCCAACTCCTGGGGTAAGTTATTTACATCATGAATAAGGATGAGCAAACTTGTGTTTTCAAGTTCAACGTTCAAGGTTTGAGTTATCTAAGATTTCCATTATGGAATTAACGGAATTATTAGATAACCCAAAGCTTGTAAGCTGAACTTGAAAACACAAGTTCCCTATACAGTTTATTTTTTTTATATTTGATATATGAGTCATATTTAAATAATTCCTTTGAGGGGTGGGTGCACATTTAATGAAAACATATAAATTAATACTGGTCATAAGTCATCTTTAAATTATTGTAAATGGACAAATTATGTTTTGCAATCAGTCAGAAAATCTATCTGACCGCCTTACAATTTTTTCTTTCACATTTACCATTATGACTATGATTATAATGTATAAGAAATGTGAAACAGTGAGCAACAACCATTCAAATGTTGCTATTCATCTGAGGGCTATACCCTGGGCTTACATTTACAGATCAGAGAGGTTATTGTGCAGTCAACTTGTCTTCTCTCGCTGCTTGTTCCTCAGTGTGTGTATGTGTTTTATAAAAATCCAGGCATCCAATAGCAGGTGAAGTGGGTCACATACTACGTAACAAGAACAGTAACCTAGTTTATCTCTCAGGAAACAAAATACCATAGAGACAACCCTTTTTAATGTAATGTCCAGCATTTTTATACAAAACCTTTATGGATCCAACTTTAGTTTTTCCAATGGGAAGAGGGTCACGTGACACATTCTTTCATGAGTTATTTGCAAGTTTTTGACCATGTATTAAATGTGTTCAAAGTGCTGCCCATTGTATTGGATTGTCAATGCAAACCTCTTCTCCCAATCTTCACACACTGATAGCAACACCGCAGAAGAAATGCTAGCACAGGCTTTCAGTATCCATAGTTTCAGGTGCTGCACATCTCATATGTTCACAGCATAAACAATTGCCTTCAGATGACCCCAAAGATAAAAGTCTAAGGGGGGCAGATTGGGAGACCTTGGGGGCCATTCAACTGGCCCACGATGACCAATCCACTTTCCAGGAAACTGTTCATCTAGGAATGCTCGGACCTGACACTCATAATGTGGTGGTGCATAGAGATGAGCGAACGTGCTCGAAACAAGCACTGTACCGCTCGGCTCCCCTACGCTCGCATGGGCGCAGGCAGCCGCTTCCGGACAGAAGCGGCTGCCTGCGCCCATGCGAGCGCAGGGGAGCCGAGCGGTACAGTGCTCGTTTCGAGCACGTTCGCTCATCTCTAGTGGTGCACCATCTTACTGGAAAAACTCAGGGAACGTGCCAGCTTCAGTGCATAAAGAGGAAAATACATCACCATGTAGCAGTTGAATGGCCCCCAAGGTCTCCCGATCTGCCCCCCTTAGACTTTTATCTTTGGGGTCATCTGAAGGCAATTGTCTATGCTGTGAAGATACGAGATGTGCAGCACCTGAAACTATGGATACTTGAAGCCTGTGCTAGCATTTCTTCTGTGGTGTTGCTATCAATGTGTGAAGATTGGGAGAAGAGGGTTGCATTGACAATCCAACACAATGGGCAGCACTTTGAACACATTTTATAAATGGTCAAAAACTTGTAAATAACTCACGAAAGAATAAAGTTACGTTAAAACCAAACACACCATTGTTTTTCTTGTGAAATTCTCAATAAGTTTGATGTGTCACATGACCATCTTCCCATTGAAAAAACTAAAGTTGGATCCAAAGTGACCAACTTCAAAATGGCCGCCATGGTCACCACCATCTTGAAAAGTTTCCCCCCTCCCATATATTAATGTGCCACAAACAGGAAGTTAATATCACCAACCAATCCCATTTTATTTAGGTGTATCCATATAAATGCCCCACCCTGTACTTTAAATTGGTCTCACCATTTACCAGCTATATTTTTTATTGCCCCTCTGCTGGATCATTAGTTTCAAACCACTAACGAATCCGTGGCAGGAAATCAATGTTTTACAATATCTATGTTGATTTTTGGTTCCATTTATCTGTATCTTCAAAATGTTTTGGCATACATATAAAACAGAACCATATTTTACTATATTTAATGAAGGAAGCAAACAGTTTCAGGTTATTATGTCACTCCAACAATATGCCATTACCTTGCACTAGTATGAACATCATCTACCACACTTAAAGAGGTTGTCCAAGATACTGTATTATTTTTTTTATTAGGAGAATTGACAGGAGCCTGATAAAATAATAAATACAATTAAAATGATCTTCCCAGCTCCTCCGATCTTTGCTTTTTCACCCCACAAAGGATTATTTCCCATATTCCAGCTATGGTGAATTAAATGGTGCCATTAAAAAAACAACTTGTCCTGCAAAAAAAAAAAGCTTTCAAGTGGCTATGTAAAGGAAAAATTTTAAATAAGTGGAGAGGATAAAACAGAACCACAAAAAACAAATATTGTGCTGGGCCTTTAGAGGTTAAAATGAACTGCTTTCCAAATATAAATCCATAAAGCAGCAACACACCCTTAAGTCCACCTCTGTGGATGCGAATGCTTACTCCATATGGTGCTCACAGTACAAGCGCTTGGTTTGGCAGTCCCAAATATCCATAACACGAAGACAAAAATTGTAAAATAGAGTTCTGCAGTTTTTCTCTTCTTGTTATAAATACTCTAGCAGAAAATAAAGACTTATCAAATGTTTCTTGATACGTGATCTTTATTATTAGTCCCTAATCTGATATTAAAAAGAAACAGTTGATTGCCAACTCTGAATATAAACTAGTATTTAGCAGAAACACAGTGGCTCAGTAATTAGGGGTCAAAGGTTCAAATCCAACCAAGGGCAACATCTGCATGGAATTTGTATGTTCTCCCCGAATTTGCGTCAGTTTCCTCCAGGTACTCTGTTTCCTTCCACATTCCAAAGACATACTGATAAGGAACTTAGATGATTAATGAACTTAGATGTGAGTTTCATTAGAGACAGCAACCGAGGATAATGTATGTACAGCGCTGCAGAATATGTCACTGCTATATAAGTGAGTAAAATAAAGTAAAAAAAATATCTTGATAGTGTTGTTTTTCATTCTCTCTTTTTAAACACAACATTGAACAAGAGGGCTGATTTTCATGTTTAGTTAAGTACTCATGGAATAGTTTCATTTCCACTCACTGCAGTGAATACAGATGTTAATTGTCACAGACTGTTGATAAGATGGAAAATCTAACAAACAGAAAAAAATGTGCTGTTGCCCATACCACTTTAACACATCATAGCTATTATATTAGGACCTGCAGATTGGGCAGTGAAAGCAATGAGGCATTTTGTGTTTGGTTCTATGCATACTTTTCTAGTTTCTAGGTGGGGTAAAAGCAATGTTGGTCCGTAGCTCATTTGGCCCAGAAAGATTTCTAAGGGCCCACCAACTGTCTAGAGTAAATAGAACATGTGATTCTCCATTTACATCGTAAATATACTTTGTTTTCATTGTACAAAGAACATATCATCAATACAGACTTCATCGTAAGTAATCCTAGTGGCAAGTGATTGGCATCAAAGTCATTTCTCAATAAGGTTGGCTTTTGCTGGAGCTTTGGGGCCCATTACTGTGTCAGAGGCTTGACAAATCAGAAGATCCTCTGTTACCTGAGTGAGTCATCACACCATGGCCAAAAAGATGTTTGTTCTATGTGATACTATCTTGAAAAATGACTACACACTGGATTGTTTGTTTTTACCAATAGCTAATTATTTATGTTGTATACAAATCTACCAAATCCACACCAAAATCTGAAATATGGTAGAATATCTGCCACAATTTGACATGTTCAGTTTAGGGTTAGTGAATGAATAATTACTTCAACAGATGAAGAAAATATTAACAGTTGTTCTTTACACACATTTTTATAAATATTAACAGTTGTTCTTTACACACATTTTTAATAAATTTTTATCAGTGATCTGTATCAATTGATCTTAAAATGAAATATTTAAAATGAAATTAAAGGAGACCTTAAAATCTTCATGAAAAAAACACATGGGGTGCAGCAGTGCTTCTCAGAGGAATCTGCACCTTCCATTTACAGTAAATAATCTCTGCTCGGGTGGGGGGGGGTAAAGACTTTATATACTTTCTATGGATCCGTAGTCCACATGCTGAAAAAAAGAGCATAGGTCTAAGTAAGCAGAAGGTGCAGATCACTTTGAAAAGCGCTTCTGTAGATCACTTTGAGAAGCGCTTCTGCAGATCACTTTGAGAAGCACCTTCTCTGTTTTGCATGAAGGTTTAGTTACCCTTTAAGGAAAGGCATATTCTCTCAGAAACTGCAGGGTTATCCTTGCCTTTTTTATCCTTAAAGGTATAGATGTGTGAATCGAAGCATTCGAAGAGGAATTCAATCCAAAGTTCAGAAAAAATTTGATTCCCATTGAATTTGGATTTCCTCAGGCTTCATGGTAACAAATCGTTTTTTTTCCTAAAATGCAGCTACTTGTGTTACAAAGTGAAAGTAAGAAGCCTCAAAACACAATATGAACCATAATTCCGCGCAGCTAGCCAATCCGCAGATAGCCATCCCCTGTGATATCACAGCCTGGTCACCACTATTTTACAGTGAGCTGAGCATAGGGAGAGACATTGCAAGCAATAGGGACAGTGTTTAAGAAAGCTATTAATTGTAGAATATTGGATAGGGAAAGTGCATAGGCAGTGTATGGAGATTGTAGGGAGATCATAGGGAAACTGCACAGACAGTGCAGGCTGAGTGAAATCACCCTGGGCATCTTGTTCAAATGCGGTGCCATTCATACTTAATCTGTTCTGTTACTCATAGACTTACTGTGCCTCACACTCAATCTCAACAGGCAGTCTAATATATTAGCACATTTATCTAGTTCACATGCTGTGCCATTTATACTGAATCTGTTCCATTATAGATAGACATATTGTGCATCAGACTTATTGACAACAGGTGCTCTAATATATAGGCTTGTTTACCTAGTGCAACTGCTGCGCCATTAAGACAATCTGTTAAATTAATCTGTTGAATCTGTGTTGAATCAATCGTGGTTTTAGGGCACAGAGCAATCTAATTGAATGGTGTCCACATTGGAGTGTCCACATTGATTAATAGAAAACTAATTCTATTAGTTCCTGATTCACAAATTGGAGTGATTCACCTGTTTCATTCTACTGTTAGTGGCATATCCTCAATGATACTATGATTTAGTGTTACAGAACGGTCTTATTTATAACCAACATGGGCCATGTTGGATCGAACGTGGCAGCTGGATTATTGCCATAAGGGAGGAGTCTAGTTAGTTATCGGAATGAACCACAAAAATCGCTCTACCAATATGACCCAAATTCATAGACGCTAATACGTTCTTTTATGCTTCATTCACACATCAGTGTTTTGGTCAGTTATTTCCATCAGTGATTTTGAGCCCAAACCAGGTGTGCATCTAAACACAGAACAGGAGAAGATCTTTCCCTTATACCTAATGTCTGTGGAGGCTCCAATCCTGGTTGTGGCTCACAATCACTGATGGAAATCTCTGACCAAAACACTGAGGTGTGAATGAGGCTTTAGTCAGTGTTTGGTTTGTGTTTTGCATCAGTATTTCATCACAATTTTTAAGCCAAAAGCAGGAGTGGGTCCAAAACACATATGAGATGCAAACAATTCCATTACACTTTATCTCTGTTTTGGACCCACTCGTGAATTTGACTGACAAATACTAATCAAATACTGATGCAAAACACTGACCAAATACTGACTGTCTGAAAGAGGCTTTACAGGATTTTTTTTTGTATGTTCTTCTGACGGATCAGACGAACAGAAACATAAACAGTGATGTTAACACAGCCTTACTGCCACTGCTGCTTCCCCCCCTCCCCACTCTGTCATGGAGCCACTTTTGTCATGGTCACTGCCACCATTACTGCTGCTGCCATCATCCACACTCTGTCATGGGGCCACCATTGTCACGGTTACTGCCGTTGCTGATGTTGCCACCACCCTCCCCACTCAGTCATGGGGCAACTGCTTAAAATCTTGGGGCACTACACGGTTAAGTCCACGGCAATAAATTAGACCTGACGCTTTTATTGACCTGTAATACTAACACACAATAATTCCACAGCTAACAGAAAGGATTAGCTATGAACCTTGCTGCCCTGCACAGTGATTTAGAAGTGAGAAATTACAACTGCCTGTAATACTGATGGGACAGTACCTGGTGCACTAGAATGTAATGCACACGGCGATACCCTCTCCTTGCACTCTGTACTATCCCTGCCAAGCCTTCACACTGAGATTGGGTCACTAAGTGGGATGCATATGATTAGGCAGAGTGGCCTGGGTATACCAGATTTATTGTGATCCATGACAAATTAATTTGGAATTAATCAAATTTCTTGATGAACTTTGGCGAATTGTCTGAATCAAATTTTTCCAAACTTCACTCATCTCTACTTAAAGGGGTTTTGCTACAAAAATTATTCTACACTTTTCAAACTAGAACCTGGATCTGAATATTATTGTAATTACATGTAGTTAAAAAGGCAGTATAGTCACTGAGTTATTCAGTAAAGTTTATCTGTATAGCGCCACTTGCTGGATTTTTCCTTATTTCTCTGTCCAGGTCCCTGAGGTGGACACACATGCTCAGTTCCATCTTTTAACTGCCACAAGCCCTAACTTCTGTTTTAAGCAGTGACAATTCCAGGGTGAGAGCTGCAGCATAAAGGGAAGACCCCATTAGACAAGTCACACCCCCTGATAAAGTATGCACCCCCTGAACTACCAGTTTTAAATAAATCTACCAGAGAACACTAGAGCAATGAATAGGGAGGTCTCTGGATCCTTGTGAGGCATAGGGTTGCTTCTAGCCTTGTTAGAAAGAGATTGACATACACTATATGATGTCTGACTTTTTTTTACATTAGTCATGGTATAACCCTTTAAGTCAATATATTATGGCTTGGACAAACATAACATCAGTTTGAAACCTAATAAAACACAAAACATAAAGCAGGGGTTCTTCCAACAGATCCAATTCCTGTCTATTGATTTCAAACTGATGTAAAACACAAATATCAGTGTGTCAGTTTTGCTGCAACTCTCAGCAAAACTGACAAAAACAGTTTTTTTTTCAGGACCCAAAAAAGTATGCTGTAGGAGTACCCAGATATGTGATTGAAAACATATGCCCAATCAGTATAAAGTAACTCCATGCAAGAAAAGAAATACAAATATTTCCTAAAATATTTACAGATATAAATTCTGTGCACTAACATCTGGCTCTATGTTATCTTCCTGTTATTACTTTGCTTGGCAATCTAATTTTACATTTCTACAGGCATTGCAAGCATTGGTTATTGGTTATACTATATATGCTTACTGCAAACTATCACTCATTAAAAAGAAACATTTGCATTACTAATTGAACACTTAGCTGATTCTCATAAGACATGTTCTCATCTGCTAATTATCTGGTGAGCATTTAATTCAAAATAATTCAACGTTGATGATAATTTGCTGTGCATTAGTATTTCATTAGCAATCAACGAGTAAATTTAGTTTCCATAAAGGTATGGGAAAAACAACTTCTGGAAGCCGAGATATTAAATTCTCTGTTTTAGAGTCCTCAAACTGGGGAGCTATCTCTGTACATTATATGGCGGGAATTCTGGTGCCATCAGCAAATGTTTTTCACTATCAAATGCTTTGCTTATGCTTAAGAAATTTGAGTTCTCTTCTGCTATTGTTTTAACTCTTTTTATTGAAAATGTATTAAATGAATACAAAGCAGATATATCAACATTAGATCAAAAATACAAAAAAAAGGTTAAATACAGCAAGTTTAGTGATATACAGAGTAAGGGTACTTTCAAACCTGCTTCAGGGGACTCCGGCGGGCTGTTCACCGTAGGGGCAGGGGCACATGTGGGGCCGGAACTATGCTCCGGCCCCATTCACTGTAATGGGGGCGGGCCATGGATCCGGCCACAGCACGGCAAACGCTGCCGAGAGGCGGCCGGAACAAAAGTACAACATGCTATTCACCTGCCGGAACAGCCTGCCGGAGTCCCCTGAAGCAGGTGTGAAACTAGCCTTATGCAGTCACTACTTATGGAAGATATCAGAAGATGGTTAGGATTACAGGTTTACAATATGTATTTCCAGTTAATAAGTGATCCATCCCATGTGCACATATGGATCTATAAATAACTGTATATAGGAAGTGTCCTGTGTGTTCAACATTTGTGAGACGAGAAAGAATGAAACAAACTTAGAACCAGACCACATAGAGTGGGGGGACAAAGGGAGAATACGTTGAAGAATAGAATCAGATACGTCTCCAGACTGGGTTATTAATGGGGGTGTTCTGAACCTGGACATATCCCCATTTTCACCCCCTGATATGAGCATCAGTGCATTTCATGCTCCGATGCTCTCCCTTGCCCTGTGCTGTATCGCACAGAGCAAGAGCTATTTTGTTTACATTGGCACACTGCTAGGCGGAGGTTTCTGCCCAGCAGTGTTCCTGGTGATATCACCAGCACTGATGGGTGGGCTTAGCCATTCTACAGGCTAGGGCAGCAATAAAGCACGCCCATTAGTACTGATGAGGTCACCAGGCTCACTGCTTGGCAGAAGCCTCCTTCTGTCTCCCAAAAATTCCTTTGCCCAGCGCTGGGCAAAGGAGAGCATTGGAGCTTGAAATGCTCCAATGCTAATATCGAGGGGTGGAGGGGTGATGATGGGGATATGTCCAGATTCAGCTCTGAACCGGGGCAACTCCCTTAAGAGCAGCTGTTGAATCCTCCATAAGATGTTCAAGAGTGCCAAGTTTTATGAAAGTTTTCTATGCTCCTATGTTCCCAACATATGCCAGCATCCCTAACCTATATATGTGATTTATCTTTTGGACCTGTACTTCAGGGATATTGAGTTGCTGAACTGCCAATATTTAGAGATAAGGATGTGAGCTTCTGCCAGTAGATGTCACTCTAAAGTCACTTTCCTTGGAGATAAAGAAGTCGGAAAGAGGAGGAGAACCATCTGGCTTACAATGAAAAGTTGTATATGGTGTTTGTGGCATCCAAGAAACCTTTCCAAAAAAGCTGTACAATAGGGCAGGATTGGCAAATATGAAATTTCAAATTACCTCCCTTCAATCCCTTGCTACATAAATTAATACAGTAGGCTGATGGCATGTTCCCTGCTGTGCTTGATGGCACTGTATTGTTCTGCATGCAGTGCCATCTGATGGATCAAGATGAAAGACAGACAGACCAATCCTGCACTAGGACAGGAAACTGTTTTTGATCTGTTCTCAGGGAAACACATTCAGAAGCATGCGAAAGCATGCATAGATGATGCAGTTCAATTCTAGGCACCACTTCAAAAAATGAGAAACATCACTCATAGGCACGGGCATGGCTAGGTTAAAACATTCGGGGCCTGGGCCCCTGATGTTTTGTCCCAGGCCCCGAATGTACTGCCTGCCAGCTAGATACAACTGTATTATCGTCTTCAGGATTGCAATACAATTGAATCAAATACACTGGAAGAGCTGAAGGACCTGTGATAACATCAAAGGTCATGTGACCAGTAAAACAGGCAGTGGTTGAGAAGGACTTGCGATGATGTCACCATCATGTGACTAGTGGCGGAGAGAACGGCGGTGAAGAGGAGCAATCCTGGGGAAAGAAGCTGTGGTGATGTCTGCTACATGAGGAGAGGTAAGTGAAGGGAGAGGCAGTGGAATTCTGGGAGTTGTGGTTATTTTACTGGGACTATTTGTTAGGGTTGAAGGGAGGAATGTTATTTACATGGAACTGTGTGTTGGAGATGGCTGGGGAGGGGGTCATGTTATTTACATGGGATTGTATGTTGATGGTGGCTGTAGGAGGGAGTGATGTTATTTATATGGGACTGTATGTTGGAGAGGGCTGGGGGAGGGAGTGATGTTATTTACATGGGACTGTATGTTGATGGTGGCTATTGGAGGGAGTGATGCTATTTACATGGGACTGACAGTTGGAGGGGGCTGGGGCAAGGTGATGTTATTTACAAGGGGCTGTATGTTGAAGGCAGCTGTGGGAGAGGAATATGTTATTTACATGGGACTGTATGTCGGAGGCGGTTGTGGGAGGGAATGATGCTATTTACATGGGACTGTATGTCGGAAGAGGCTGGGGGAGGAAGTGATGTTATTTATATAGGACTGTATGTTGGAGGCGGCTGTGGGAGGAAGTGGTGTTATTTACATGGGACTGAATGTTACAGGGGTCTGAGGGAGAGAGTGAGTGATGTTATTTACATGGGACTGAATGTTGAGGGAGTGATGTTATTTACATGGGACTGAACATTGAAGGCAGCTGTGGAGGAGGTGATGTTAATTACATGGGACTGTATTTTGTAGGGGGCTGTAGATAAAGAGGGATGTTATTTACATGGGATTGTATATTGGAGGGGGCTGGAGAGATGGTGTGATATTATTTACATGGGACTCTATGGCAGAGCGAGGGAAATAGTGTTATTTACATTGGACTACATATTGGAGGGGCTGAAGGGAGGGGAGTGATGTTATTTACATTGGACTGTATTTTGTAAGGGGCAGGAGAGATGGTGTGATGTTATTTACAAGGGACTGTATGGTGGAGGAAGGAATATAACTAGGGGGGGCAGTGCAGGGGGCATTATAAATACTGGGCACTCATCAGGGTGAGCATTATAGCAGTAGGGGGCAATGTAAATACAGGGGAACTGTAGGGGTATTATAAATCCAGGGGACATTAGGCGTTTTTATTACTACTGGGGGCTCTATAGGAGGGACTTTTAGATCTGCCTTATTTCTACTAAGAGCACTATGGGGGGGGCTTATTACTACTGAGGGATCAGTACAGAGCTTCATTACGACTGGGGGAACAACAGGAGGGCCTTATTTCTACTGTGGGCTCTTCTACTAATTATCACTAGCATTATCACTGTTGTGGACACAGTAGGAGGCAGTATTACCAATGATGGTATTCTAGAAGGGAATTACTATTGGTGGGACTTTGAGGAGCACTATTACTATGGTGGTCACTAATATTTCTTCAGGATAGTATTTGGGGTTATTGGAGAGCACAGCGAGCAGCAGGATAACACTGTTGGGACTCCACATTGAGGGAAGATGATAGAAAAGAGAGGAAGCTAAGATGTCTGTGTGTCACAGTCTGCTCTGCAGAGACGAGGCGTGGCTGAGAGAATTTGTACAGACCAAATGGAGAAGATGATGACGGAGAAGATCTAGGAGGAGACGTCACCTGGGAGGCCCTGGATGTAACAGGTATGTGATGCATATAGCAAGTACAGCAAAATGCGGTGTGCGGGAGGAGGGTGGGGCGACTTAGAGAACTGAGCCATATTCATTGGGGCTTGGGTCCCGGATCTTTTGAGATCCTATCAATAGGTTTTCATATGTTTAGGAAATTTCATTGATTTATCACTGCCCAATTTAAACAAGGTTGCAACTTTTCAGACATCATATCATGCCTTTTCAAGCTGTGGTGAAATAGGATGAAAAGTATATACTCATAGTCACATCATTGGAGATAACTGTAAAGGGGATGGACACCACACCAACAGAGGAACTATGTCCGTCCACCTGTGTATTTTGTGAACTACAATGGAATATCTCAGTTATGAAAAAAGCTAAATTCATTTATCCAAGAGGTGGGTAGCTTGGGAGGTGATACGTTTACTGTATTCATATAAAGATATTGTATCTCACAAAACACAATGTGATTAGTATTTTATTAGAGAATATGGGATCACTTCTTGAGTTTAAGATTCAGTATCATTACAAATTGTGAAAATATTTCTTTATATTTTGAACTGTATAGTTATAGAAGATGCTCCCACAGAATTGGTAATAGCTAAAAAGAAAGAAAGTACAGTATATTCTGTAAGTATAAAAGGTTGAAGTTCATGGACTGAGGTCTTTTTACATCTGCAACTACCATACGATAGTGGATTTCATTTTCGTACTGCAAAATAGTGTGGCCCACATTTACACCTGGTATTGTGGTACAAACTGACATATTTGTGGCACAATTTGGTCAATCTAGTTTTAGAAAAATCTATCTGATTAAGGAGATGTGACAATGGAAAAGGGCCATAGATAAATGTGAAAGGGGAAGTGCCTAAGGTGCACATTTTGCATAAAACTAAAAGTAAGCAAACCATTAGTTCATATTCAATTAGACAAAAATTACTAAGCAAAATAATCATCCAGCATCAGTCATTGTGATAAATTTGGTGCATGGGTAGAAAACCTGTCTAGGATCAAAGAATTAGTACCTCTACCCTTGCCTCTGCAGAGTTTAAAAATTCTTTTTGTTGCCATCTTATCACTGAAGAGCTATACTGTGTGATCCTGGATCACCTTTTTCCGCCTCTGTGAGTTCTGCATGAGCAAGAAAAGTTTAAAATTCTCCTGGCAACACAATAAATTAAATCACCCTAGAGGTTATCTGGGACCCCTGTAAGTATGTCTCAGGGACATCGAGAGTGTTAGTTCTTTTTTGTGAGTGTTTTATGTTGAATGATTGTTTAGCTTTTAGCTTGTGGTTATAATTGGTAATATCACAAGAACACTCCAATGTTCCTCAGCTTTCACTTACCTTATAATATAACTGGTTACCCTTCCATAAATTGTTATAGATATGATAGATTTCTTCAAGTCTAATCACATGCAGCTTACAGATATCAAAGCCTCACTACCAAAGCAATTCATCAATGATTAAAAGTATTAGATTTGCAAATTAACGTTCAAATTATATTAACTAGAAATGATTAGATCTGCAGAATGTAACCATAGTCACAGGAAAGAGCATTGTATTGTCAGTACAGGATTTTCAAATTAGATAATGGTTTGTAAAACAGATGCACTTACGAAATGATGTTCTGAACTTGTCAAAATTGTGGTGTGCATTTACATGAAGATCCAAATATTTATCAGTAGCACTTCACCAAAAACAGGATAGACTTTAAAGGGACATTTCCATTATTTTTAAACAACCTTTATTTTTATATAAACAATTATAGATACAGTATATAAAATGGTTTTCTAAATATCATTTATGAAATTACTACATGTAAACTAGTTCCTATCCAGAGTCTAATTTTCATTCCTCTTTGTGAGACCATCAGTCAGACCAGGGTGGTGTGAGGGGTGACATCTGAGGTTGCTTTCTATGGCCTGAACAGCTTTGTGTCACAGAGATCTGGGAAGCTGTCCCTTCTCTGTAACGTCTTCAGTCTCTCCGAAGAATCCATTACAGCTTTAGTTCTAATGGAGGCATGTAGTTGGTAGGGCTCCATAGGAATATAGCAAATGTCCCATACATTGCTGTGATAATTTATTAGAGTGTATAGAAAAAGTGATCTGAAAAACTCTAAGGGACTTCAAAATAATTGTATAATATAAAAAATGTAAATTGTCCCCTTTCCCCCCCATAAAAAATAAATAAAAATAAACACTACTATGTCCCAAGATGCTTGTAATATTAAAATATAAATCTATTTACCCAATACATTGAACACCATAATGGAAAAAGCTATCGAAATGACCAATTCAGTATTTTTGTGTTGATTAACCTTCCAAAGACTGTGATCAAATAAAAATTGATCATAAAACCATACACAATTCAAAATCATATAAAAAAAACTACAGCTCACCTTGCAAAAATGAGACGTAACTATAAAAAATGTCATCACTGTAATCATACAGAGCTAGAGAATGAAGGTAACAAGTCAATTTTACCAAACAGGGAATGGTAACATAGTAACATGGTTTATAAGGCCAAAAAAGACATCTGTTCATTCAGTTCAGCCTGTTATCCTGCAACGGTAAAAACTGTAAAACTGCCCTAAAAACCAAACCCACAGAAAGTGTGGCAGAATTACACTTTTTTCAATTCCCCCATTTGGATTGCTTTCCAGCTTCCCACTATATTGTATGCAATGTACTAGTACCATTAAAAAGAACAACGTATCCATTAAAAAAAGCCCTCATGCTGCAATGTGAACTGAAAAAAAGTTATGGCTCTGGAAAGGTAGAGACTGAAAAACAAAAACGTGAAAACAGAAAATGGCCTGGTAATTAAGCCATTAAGCAGTGTTGTTATTTAATCTAATTAACCTTATTACTGCCCACTATTAGGCATATTTCCAGTGCTAACAAAGTATAATAGCACACTATGTCCTGATTACTCAGTAATTTCTTTGATATTAGATTTAATCCATGTTACATTCTGCAGAACTGGGTCATATATCCACATGAATAGAAAAATCATCACGTACTTTTCAACTACTCATTTGATTAAGAATAAAAGGACAACTCGAATTATTCTTTAATTAAAGGAAAAATATTTTATTTTGTTAACTGAAATGTACATTATCATGGACAGAGTAACAGGTAACAATTCACATTTTTATAGCACAGCACAGATAAAAAGATATCTCTTTCCTTGGCAAAAAAATAAAATTAATATTCTTATACAACAAATAATTATGCTGCTGTTCAATCGTGTAGTGATGACAAAGCGATGGAGCGATTAAGCACACACTATCAATATGTTCTTGCCACCATGATTTTTTCGGTAAT
The DNA here is from genome assembly GCA_900303285.1 of Rhinella marina. Classification (NCBI taxonomy): domain Eukaryota; kingdom Metazoa; phylum Chordata; class Amphibia; order Anura; family Bufonidae; genus Rhinella; species Rhinella marina. The sequence goes on from ONZH01004078.1 coordinate 26,194, forward strand.
ACTTACATTTTATCTCATAGAATAGATGGTAAAAGTTGCCAGCTAACTAACATGTTCATTTTCAATGGCAAAATAATTCTGGCATGTATAACATGAAATATTCTAGGAAGGGAAGATAGTACAAGACACTTATCTGATGGGTTATGATTCACAGTCCATGAGTACTAAATGGTGGTGTTCCAGAGGTCAAGTTCAGTAGACACTGTGACAGCTTTTTATCTATCGGCCTTACAATGCCTCATGGAACAGCACCATTAGTGAACTGGAGCCTACTGTACTATATATCGTCTGCAATACAAACAGCAATAAATGTTGCTAGACCTGTTTAAACAGATCCTGATAAGTTCACATACAGCTTTTATGTGCATTTCTATACAATCTACAGCACAAACTAGAGTACTGCAGGGATTGTGAGGTAATCCAAAATGTATGGGGATTTTACACACATACATTGATCGATAGGTACAATCGGACATGTACTCATATTGAGGAAAATAGCGTATATTCCATGCTCACATTTATTTACAGCTAATTTGCCAGCACAGACCTTTCAGGTTGTTGGCATCTGAAACATTTCAGTCTGTGATTGTTGCACTTTGCAGATCAAGCTGGACATCAGATCTTATTCACTACCTTGAAACATGAGAGGCATACATCTAGGGCCCATTCACCAGCAGGAGTTTCTTTCCAGTATAGTCCTTGTTATGGCTAAATTCCACTGTCCCCTTTTCAGCAGTGACAAATCCATGATAAATTCCGTATAACACTGTAGTCAATAACAGCATCACCAAATATTGTATTAATCCCTTGATTAAAATATTCTACTAACGTTTTCACTGTTATAGCATTTTTATTTGTAGTTTGAAATATAATAATCAGTATTTATTTCTATATAAACTAATGTTTGCATCTCATGCTATTGAATCTCATATATACCATTAGAATAAACATTACTGTATCAATAAAACACATTGCTTAGGTCAGATTGCTAACAGGAAGCCTTTCCTACATTATTTTCCTCTAATCACCAGCCCAAAACATCATAACTTTTAATAAAACAGGTAATCTAAACACTGATGTCAGATGTCACAAGACCTGTAAATCAGATAGTAGCCTGTCCTCCTGGAGTACTGGGCAGTTAGGATGACAATTGATACCCCTTGAAGTACCTATGTGCCCCATTTATCAACTTTTGCTTTCAGACATCCTAAACTGTGTATTGTCTATCTATCTATCTATCTATCTATCTATCTATCTATCTATCTATCTCTTATCTACAGTATCTAATATTAGACATATTATAAGTTAAAGGGAACCTGTCACCTCCTTTTCTGAAAATGAGCTGTTAACAGTACCTTAAAGTAGAGCCGAGTGTGATCCTAATGCTGTTGTTGAAACTGAGAACTGCCGGATGAAAACGCTGAAAACTGAACTTTTAATCTTGCTGCGCGGGCTTTCTGGTGTGGGCTTGAAGTCAAGGGGGCAGCGGCCTCCTTGCTTCAAGTCAAGAAAGCCACTCCCCACTTGCGCTTGACTGACAGTTAGCCCGGGTGGCGGGGATCGCAGAAATCTCGCGCATACGCGTTGCACGACTGAGTACTGCGCGATCCCGGCACCCGGGCTAACTGTCAGTCAAGCGCAAGTGGGGAGTGGCTTTCTTCACTTCAAGCCCACACCGGAAAGCCCGCGCAGCAAGATTAAAAGTTCAGTTTTCAGCGTTTTCATCCGGCAGTTCTCAGTTTCAACAACAGCATTAGGATCACACTCGGCTCTACTTTAAGGTACTGTTAACAGCTCATTTTCAGAAAAGGAGGTGACAGGTTCCCTTTAATATTATAGTCATTATATTATAAGTTAATCTGCTGCACAGGCAGAAGTGATATACTGTTCGTAATAGTGATTACAGGATGGGAACTTGACCTGATATCAAGGGCCACAATTAAGAATCAAAAGGCTACCTACTATTTACTCTGAAAATAGACAAGTTGTGAGAATGACTTCAGTGTTTAGTATAGTTCATTTAAAAATGCATTTTTTCCCCCTAAAAACTGAATTAACAATAAACTAAAGTAGTTGTCCTGAATCAGTAAAACAGGTCTTCTTTGTTCCAGAAGTGGTGCCATTCTTTTGCTGGTCTGTGTCTGGTATTGTCTCATCCACATTCAATTTAATTGGGCTAAGTTGCAATATTAGACACAATCCATGAATAAGAGTGGCACTGTTTCTAAAAAAAAAGAACAATTTTGCTAATTGTGGACAATCTCTTTAAGAACAGGCAACCAATCACTCATTAGCTGTTGAGTATTTCATATTGAATGTATTTCATATTGTACAAAGTGCCTACAATCTGACTGATACTGCTGGTAAATATGATTGGACAACAGCTTGAGTAATAAAGTTGGCCTATTCCAAATGTAGCATAATTAAACATTATTTTCTCTTTAGAAATAGATGACTTGCTGCAGTAAGTGGTAATGGTTAATGGCTTTTATATTAGGTCACAAATAAGTAATTTACTTTCTACATAATTCAATTCAGAGGAACATCAACCATACTTAAAGCACATAAAACACAGCAAAACGCAAAAGAAAAGAATGCAGCCTTGAACTAGCTGTGTACAGGCACAGTTTGAGTGTTTGAAGAGAGGTGGATGAAACAACTTAACAACTGGTTAGACAAACCAACATGAACATATATGACAAACACATTTCAAAAGAAATAATTGAAAAAAGTTGACTTTAAAAATGCCAAATTTGATTGTAGATGTTTAAGGCTGGTCAACAAAAAATCCTCAATAAAATATACAGCCCTCATCACTTAACTAAAACATGCAGTACACAAGTTTCTAGCTCTACTTCTTAGAATTTTGCATGTGGAAACTTTGAAGAACCCTTGTGTAAGAAGAAGACCCGCTAGCTTAAAATTGCAAGCCTGGATGGCAGTTACCTTTTTCACATGTATTGTGCCTTCCCAAGCCATTATGAAAGAGATCTGGCCTCTGCTTGCGTGTAACCAGTAATGACAACCTCTTTGCAGTTATCTGTGTGCAAACAACCAGAGACATTTCGGTACTCTATTACACAGTATTAAACAAATAAAAAATCATCTAAATATACCAATGGAAATAAGAAGATAAAAACAAAATCCTATTGGCAGGACAACTGATTAGCGAATGATAAGATGCCAAGCTTATGTTCAGAGCCATTTTGTAGCCCCTGTAATCTGCGACATTGCATTGATATGATGTGTAGACGAGATGGTCCATGCAAATGGTCTGATCTGTTACACTGCGAGCTCTAAGGACAGGATCCCAGACATCTTGAGAATGGATCAGAAACTCACAAGAAATGAACGTTCAATGAAGTGTTGGTAATCATTTGGAAGCACATTGGTATAGCTGTATGTCCCTGAAAATATATGTAATAATTAAATATACTGGCCGATCCTTCCATATTCTATCCTTTTTATTGCCAGAAAGAAATCAGACGGTCAGTAGATATGCACAAACTTCACAGGGTAAATAACTTTATCAACATCATAGTGAAATGTCTGCTGACCAAATGGTGTTTCCTAGCGTTTCCAGTTGAGATTATGCAGTGTTTATGTTGTCTGGATACAGCCTAAAGTTAATGCTACATTTAATTGTTTCCATTATGTGGTCAAACATACTTGAGAGAATTCTACTGGTGTAGTCTGCTTTATAAGATAGATGGGATAGGAGACCGAGATCGTCTGAGAGGACAAGGTGAACTGTAGGGTGATGTTACTGGAGACAGTCTCAAGGCATTGCCAGTCAAGCCAGCTATGTTGTTTAAACTTCGGGATTTCTCATATCCTTTACGAAATATTGCACAGACATCAGTTGAATTCAACCAGAAAAAGACAGAGACAAACAGTAAAATGAAATGCAATCAATTATGAGCCCATCAAAAAGGTTTATGTCAACAGTAATGAAGAGCTGAAACAATTTATAGGTCAATCGTACCCCGCATACGAAATTAAATGTTATAAAAAATAAAATTTATACAAATGAAGCAAGGCTTGCATTTCATTATATTTAGACTAGTCATACCAGGGTCTTGATTTGATCTACAATTGTATTAGCTGGAACAATATGGCATGTTAAACTGTATGGTCAAAAAATGCTTAATCAGATACACAAAAAGCAACATGTGAAATGCTAAGTTCAATCTTGGAATGTCCTTGACAAATAATTATACAGCAAGAACCTAGGTGCAGATGGAAACAAATTAACAAACCTTCCATTCATAAGTTATTTGTTTCAAACTCTGTCAAGCTAATGCAGGCAACCATGCATTTAAGGGGAGTATTATAATGAATTTACCATTCTCTAGAGCCAGTATTATATTAATTCAACAGACTTTCATCTATAAACAATTTAAATACATGTTTAGTAAGAATATCAAGGTCATTGTTAACATGTTTTGCGTTTTTTGGTTATCCTGTGTTTTGTGAGATAGACAGAGAGAGACAGAGATTGTTATTTTTTTTATTTTTCGTAGATTTTTACATTTTATCCCTTATTGTACAGTATTGTTTTACAGTGGTGTTCCTCTATTTTTAGCTGTTATTTTATGATTTTGCTTCAAAGATAACATCATTTAAAATACAGTTGTAGAGCTACAGGCTTATACTGTAACCTTTTCAGAAATGCTTCTTTGCTTGGTTATTTTGAGCATGGCTATTTCATTCAAATTACTCCAAACACTGAATGAAAAGGATAAAGCAGGAAAATGCATTGCACTCTTGTGTCACAAATATATTTTAAAATTGCACAGGTAGTTTATAATCCATTCATTGTAAGCCAAAGTGAATAAATATTTTCATGAAATATCAGTAAAATTATTTTGTGCTACAAAAGCTAGGTTTATCATTAAGCTATGTATTTAAGCATTGCGATCACTCAATCTTTTCTCTAAATGAGGACCCGCTTATGTTCAGCTCACCAAGAGTTCATCAGGAATGTTGCATTACATGGGGCTCATTCAAATTAATATGTGGTCATCGTAGAATTGAGTCTTCCAGCATTCACTCTTTGCATTGACTCTCCACTATGACTCAGATGGCACATATTGAGAGGGTCCACACGTCCAATGACTTAAATTGGCACTCAGTGATCCTTCGTGCCATATGCCTCTGTCAGTTTAAAGTAATAGCAGAGGTCTAGAGCAAGGAACTCCCATTATCAACTAAACACAACCTAACAGATAAAATAATGAGTATAAAAAATATTATGTTTGGAAGTCACCATTTCAGCATTCTTGAGGCTGATGCCCAAGGTCCATGTGAGGATGCGGACATAATAGGAAAAGTTTTTTTTATACAGAAAAGCTAGACTACAATGAAAAAAAATAGTAAACCACAGTCAAAAAAAACTTAAAAGGATTATCCAGCCGATACATTTTACAAATATCTGATAATTGGATAAAATAACAAGGCATAATTCTCACTTTACCAATTTTGTGCCACTCTCATACCAATGTTTCACTGGTTCCCCACTGGTCTTTATACATCCATTTCCATGACTTCAATGCCAGTAATCTGATTTGCTATAGGTGTCACGTATCAACAAAGCATGTTATTGAGGAAGCTGGGTAAACAAAGGTTGTTGGACCCGGCAAACATTGGCAGGAGATTGGGAAGATGATTAATTTCAGCTATTTATAAAAAATGTATTAGGTTGTACAATTCCTAACAGTCCCATTACACAATTGATAATTTATACATAATGAATCATTCATAGCTTCTCACTGCTAGAGCATTTTCAAACAAACTATGGTATTCTTAGTGAGTTACCATTTATACTCTGGCAATACTAATATACCAAGTTATGCATATATTGAAGCCTGAAGGAACAGTGCATGTCACAAGTTACCTCTCTTTGGTGATTCTAGGAAGCTTGTATCATGTCCCTTCAGGTCCTACAATAGGGTTACTATAGTGTATCCACTTTACCTGGAGTGTTTCATATCAATATTACATTTTAATAAGGTAGTTTAATGCTTCTTTTCAAATGACAATAAAATTACATTTTAGGCCAATACAATTTTATATTTTCAGGGCAAAATAAAAACCTGTTATCTGATTCTAAAGAGTAAAGCTCCACCATTCATTAAAATTGACAATATAGTCATACAATTTAAATCTGAAAATTACTGAATCTGACTGCCTGGTTCATTTTGCACAATATAATGGACTAATAAATTTACAACTATAAATGAGGTTTCCTTACTATAAGCGATGTTTGTTTTGTCATTCATTATAGCAGAAAAGGAATAAGAACACAATGAAGCCATCAGACAATAATGAGCTAAGTCCTACCAGCAGTCTGACCAACACTGATCATGATTTTATGGATTGTCTAGTTCTAAAACAGTGGAAAAACATTTTTACATTACATGCATCCTCTCACCCAGTTTGTCTACATGTATGTGTATTTATATACCGTCAGCCCACTTTGGAATAGACAATACAAAATTGCAGTGCAAAAAATGGTCTTCCAGATGGGAGAAATTATACAAAGTATAAAGGAATTGAAGGTGCATCACAAATAAATCTGTTGACATATGCTGTTTGTTAAATTTGGTTTATCCTTAAACCTCACAGTTTTCTCTAGAGATACTACTTCAGTTTCATTTACCATCCCCTCCTGGAATGGCTTTGGAACTCTTTTTGCAAATTTTTAAAAAATCTGAGTGAAATCCATTAACATACCTAACTACACCCACTTTCCTACCTCCTTTTCAGAAATAAAGTGAAAAAATGCTAGGTTTGCACAAATGACCTAAAAAATTGCAAAAACCCATAATTTGATATTTTCTGAAGACAGGATTCTGATGTGCAGGGCATCATAAATTCCCTTTTTGTCTTTTGAAAAGGTCTGTAGGTAGATATAGATAGATAGATAGATAGATAGATAGATAGATAGATAGATAGATAGATAGATACAGTGCCAGTCAAACGTTTAAACACACCTTTTTATTCCATGGTTTATGATTTTTCATTTCATACTTTCTACATTGTAAATTCATGTTGAAGACATGAATACAATGTCTACCTCTTGAAGCTGATTGAGAAAAAGCCAAGAGTGTGCAAAGCTGTCATCAAAGCAAAAGAGGGCTACTTTGAAGAATAAAAAATATAAAACACATTTTGGTTTGTTTAACACTTTATGGTTTACTACTTAACTCCATATGTCTCTTCATCGTTTTCAAATTTCCTAAAATTCGATTCAGGTTCAATTTGTCCAAATTGATCATGAGATTCAATTCAGTTACAAATTGATTCTACCCCAATCAAAAGTACTTTAAATGCCTGGAAAAATCTCTCTGTCTCTGTCTAACGAATCTGAATTTTAAAAAAAATGTTTACTTTTCATGTCTTCTGCAATGTAGAAAATAAAAATAAAAAAACATGGGGTGAAAAGATGAGATTGGTGATATGAATATGTGTGTGTATATAAAAAATAATTAGCAGTCTACATATGAAAGCTAAACCTTTCACTCTTTTATCACTAAAATCTGTCATGTTTGTAAATTGATTACATTGAATTTCTAAGATTAGGAGAAGGGTTGATTATATATATATATATATATATATATATATATATATATATATATATATTCACACCCATACTCCACATCTGTCCCTAACACAATTAGTAGTTTGGACATTTAAGTTTTAGTTTTCTTTAATTCATTTCTTTGTTTTCACTCCTTCGATGTTCTCTTTTGCTCTTTACATCCTCCCCAATTCCCGCTGGAGTCTATTTTACCTGGGAAATATAGCTGAAATTTTCGAAAACCAATTCCTTCTATGCTTGAAATGTGCATTTTGTGGTTGTGATACCTGAAGCGTTGGTTACTCTTTAACCACCTGTTTTGCCCGAGTTCAGCTCGGGCAGTGTGAAAAGTAGCTAAGTGGAGGGGGAAGGGCTGCTTTAGATGGTGATATCTCTCCAATGGTAGCAGCTAGAAACATGCAAAATGACAGCTAAAGTCCAAGCAACAGGAGAGAAATCACTGTTAGAAATCAAGTCGGGAATAACCGTGAGTAAAACCTGTTTTTACTTTCATTTTCAGCTGCATTCACAGCTTCCCAATTTCTATCAGTGATATTTTCCTCTGTCCTGAGTATATTGTCTGAAAGCTTGGAATGTCTGCTTTCAAACAAGATCAGTTGCATGTTTCTAGCTGCTACCATTGAGGAGGTAGCAGCATTTAAAGCAGTTCTCCCCTTTCCAACTGCTGGAGCTCCACTCTGGCAAAACAGTTAGGGAGTTAAAAGGTATCTATCAGCAGATTTGTGCCTATGAAACTGCCTTACCTGTTACATGTGCACTTGACAGTTGAAGGCTTCTATGTTTATATGTGCCCTCATTGCTAAGAAGAATTAAGTTTTAATATATGGAAATGGACCTCTAGGAACAATGGGGGAGTTGCCATTACTCCTAGTGGCTCCACGTTCTCTACAACAGCTGTGCCCTCTCCATTTTCATTGACAGGGCCAGGCATAATGATGTTTACATTGCCTGGCCCTGTCAATTAAAGTGCAGAGGATGTGGCAGTTACAGAGAGAGCTAAGCCTCTAGGTGTAATGGCCACATCCTTGTTGCTCCTACAGCCTCATTTTCATATATTAAAACTTCATTTTTCTTAGAAATGCATGCACATATGAACATGGGACCAACACAGATGCCTTCAGCTGTCAAGCACACATGCAACAGGTTAGGCAGTTTCATAGGTACAAATTTGTTGACAGATGCCCTTTAAGAACTTGCAGAAAAATACAGTCGTCCATAATTTGCATGGCAAACTATGCAATTTTATTCCATTGCTCCAGTCTGTTAACTTTAAGGCTATGTTCTCAGATTTGATGTCCTCCTGGTGTTGGCTTTCAGTCCAGGAAAACGCTGATATTTTATTCAGCATTTGCAAATGTTCCAGAACATAGATCAGTTTGTAAAGGCAGCTGTTAGTATGACACCATGACACCAACTTGACTATGATACTTAGTCTGCTGCCAACATTGTTACTGGTGCAATTGCTAATACCAAATGTCAAATGTTTCCACTAACTTGCTAGAGAAATGTTCTTCACAATGTGGCAGTTCAGCTTTTATATTAGAATATTTTGTTGTTTAATGGCCCATGGTGTATTTTGTTTAATGGCATTGGTATCTGTGTACATACCTTATAACCAACACTTGATATAAACAAATGGTCCTGAGTCTCAAATCTACCTTGAATCTAATTATACCACCTAAATAAGACCCTTATAAAACATATATATTTTATTGAATCCAATTAAAAATCAAAATTCATATACAAATTACAAAAACCAAAAACATTATTTGATGCTGCACATTCCACATCTAGTTCATTATTCGATGTGACAAATATCGGGGTTGACAAAAGCAGGTAGCCCTGAGTTCTGGCCCTGTTTTAGCCCTTATTTAGAACTCAGCCCAGGGATATCCCCATATGGTAGGGATTCCCTGTCCTCGAACCTCCCCTAAACGGACCCTATGAGGCCCTAAAAACACTCATACGGATACCTAAAGCGTCCCCAACGCGTTTCCCCCAATCATTTGGGTTCATCAGGGGGATAATCATATGAGAAATCAATATACATCAATGATACACCCTATATTAGGGATCGATATAAAGCACACTATCCAGATAGCTGATGTAGACAAATACAGTGCAGTAGGGAATTACCACCATTTATAAGGGTGAGCAGGAAATGGCCAGCTTCTTGTCTGGAACGGTGTTTACAGAGGCTTTAATTAAGGAAGCTAAGGATATATTTTCAGATAAAGAAATCCCTGGTTTGGTATCTACAGTGACATGCAAACGGGCGTTTAGGGACTTATACATGGGGTACAAGGAGAACATCAAGTCGTGGTGGGAGGTCAAATCGATAGAAAGTTACTTAGATAATCAAATAGTACCCAAAGGACTACGCATTTCATTGACTCCGGCAGCCCGCATTGCTTCTCCCTCTTTGATTAATAAGTGGGAGGAGGAATTAACAAGGAACTCCCTTAATTTAATGAGGATCCTACTTGAGGAGGAGAAAAAACAATTTGATACTACCTCAGTAAAATTACAGGAGCTGATTGAGGCGGCCCTTAAATTTAAGAGTGACGAAGAATTTAGTAAACGTGAGTCCTCATTACAAACGTCAGTTGAGAAGTTTCAAAATCTCTTAAAAGAACGTAAACACAGGCAGTTTGTGAGGGATTTAAGTGACTTTAAGGAAAATAGAGCATATATACAGACCAAAAAAAAGAATATACCCCCATCGGCGTCTGAAGCGTCATCATCTGACCCCGAAAACTCGGACTTTGAGACAGTGGGTGATCAGAGGAAGGGGGACTGGGCACGTGGTGTTCCAGCATCCAGGAGGCAAGGGAGGAGATGGCAGAGATGGAACAGACAAAGAGGAAATTTGAATGTGAACTATCAATATATTCCTCCACAACTCCCTCCCATCCCATCGTATGGAGGCAGTGTTGCATCCACACAGTCCTCCTTACCCTCTTCCTCGTGTTCTTCCTCTTTTTTAGAGAAACAACAAGCCCCATACCAGCTACGGGAACAAATAAAAACCCAGACAAGTCAGGGATTAACAATGAATTACAAATCATAAATTTGACATCTCGGGGATTTACTAAAACCGAAACAGATGTATTAAGTAAGGGGTTATCATTTGTTCCAACGACCAGTTTTCATCTTTTTACCTGGGTAAAAGATTTACATCTTTTTTGTAGAAAGTTAAAATGGTATAAATTTTGTAGTAATAACAACCGTCAGACCTGTCAGAAGTTAGGCATTAATGAAAAAGATTACCCAGACTTAGAATTATTAATGGATCTATGGGAGGAGGGAGCTCGCAATCCGGGCGAAGGCCCATTCACAGAATTATCACCCAAAAGTAGGAGAATGCCACCTATGTTTAATTATGAACATATAGACATCTTTCTCCAGATGGTCATTTCTGATCTTGAACGTTTAAATCTTGGCCCCCCGTGTGGCTTCAATTTGACTCGTGAAGAAAGAGAGGCACTTAGATCACTGGAGAGGGATAAGTCAATAATCATAAAGCCGGCAGATAAGGGTGGTAACCTGGTTATTCTTGATCATAACTTATATCGTGAAATGTGCCGGGATCTATTAAAAGATAGAAGAAGTTATCAGATACTAGAGAGGGATCCCACTGAATCATTTCTATTGGAGCTAAAAAACATTCTCGAAACTGGCCTTGGTACACGTGTAATTAACAGGACGGAGTTTAATTTTATTTTTCAATCCAGAAGAAATAGAAGTGAATGCGGCACTCACCAGGCTTCTTTTTGCAGCTTCATTATAGAAAACTCACATGTGGGGACGCGGATGCCCTGCTCAGTGCACGAGAGCGTGCAGCGTGTCTCCGTATAACGTCTTCTACATAAACGGAGTTTAATTTTATGTTACCTGAGAACCCCATAATAGCAACTTTCTATGGGCTCCCGAAGGTTCACAAGGGGGTGAACCCCTTGAAGGGGCGACCAATTGTTTTGGGTGTTGGCTCCCTTATTCAAAATAGTGGGATATATCTAGATAAGGTGCTTGGAGAGTTTGTGACTGCCCTCCCTTCCTATACAAGGGATACCATGGATTTTCTCAATAAAATTGACACCTTGATCATAGAACCATCATGTTGGCTAGCAAGCATTGACGTTGAGTCACTGTACAGCTCAATCCCACATGAGAAGGGACTGGGAGCAGTGGCATACTATTTAAGTACGAGAGGTACTCAGTTTCGGTCCCATAATTCATTTATTTTACTTCTACTGCGATATGTTCTCACCCATAACTTTTTTATATTTGATGCACGGTTCTACCACCAGCTCAGGGGGACTGCGATGGGGAGCCCATGTGCCCCCACATATGCAAATCTCTTCCTGGGCTGGTGGGAGGACAAAATCGTGTTTCCAGACCACCAAATTTGGTGGAATGAAAAGATTGTCTTCTGGACGCGTTTCATAGACGACGTCTTTGTCATATGGAAGGGTGAGCATGATGAATTTGTGACATTCATTAATGACCTCAATATCAATGAAATTGGGATGAGGTATACATATGAAATCCACAGAGATAGGATAACCTTTCTGGACGTTTTAGTTGAAAGGAATGGGGACAAATTAACTACCAACATATACAGAAAACCAACAGCCACTAACTCCATACTACATTGGAGTAGCCATCATCCTCCCTCTTTGAAGAGGGGCATCCCTCGGGGACAGTACCTAAGGGTGCGTAGGAATTGTTCCAATGTAGAATGCTTCCATCATGAGTCAAGAGAATTATTTGGTAGACTCAAGAATAGGGGATACCCAGAGAGGGTTTTAAAACAAGCTTTCCAACATGCACAGTCAGAGGATCGGGGCGCACTTTTGAGCCCAAGGGTAAAAGAAAAAGAGAGTCGGGGGCAGCTCCGTCTAATCTCTACCTATGACACGGCTAACAGAGAGATCCGAGAGATCCTCAACAAATACTGGCCGATTTTGTCTCTTGACCATGATTTGACTGAGGTAATCACGAGTACTCCTAGCCTGACTTATCGTAGGGGTAGGAGTCTCCGTGACCGACTGGTGCATAGTCACTATGTGGCACCGATCGGCACAGGGACATGGCTTGATAGACAACCAAGAGGGATGTTCAGGTGTGGCTCGTGTAAGGCCTGTGAATTTGTTTCCATAGACAAGTTCATCACATGCTCTTCCACAAAGGAAAGGGTGTTTATTAAGAACTTCATAAACTGTAAGAGTAGAGGTGTAGTGTATATATGTCAATGTACCTGCCCCAAAGACTATGTTGGAAAAACAAAATGGGAACTGAGAAGAAGGATCTGTGAACGTGTCAATGATGTGTTTAAAAAGAAAGAAACACCTGTGGCTAGTCATATGAGAGAAGTCCATGGGGGTGACCCAAAATTGATGAAATTTTCAGTGTTGGAATTGGTACCTCAATCGTCACGCGGAGGTGACTGGGACCGTAGGATCCTACAGAGAGAAACGGAATGGATCTATAGGTTTCGATCCCAGTCCCCTCTGGGGTTGAATGAACGGCTTACGTTTAGCTGTTTTCTATAAAATATATAAAATATATAAAAATCTAAACAAATATGTCCCCGCTATGCCTTCTGTTGAAATTCTGCATTTAGTTCCGTAGCTGGGCCAGTGGTGCAAGAAGCACCCAAAAAACTTTGTACATATAAAAATTTTGTACAAAATATTAATTGTGAATAGAGTGTGCGCTATTTTATCAAGATGTGCCACTCTGTACACTAATATAAATACTGGGCATCAGTTGTTAGCATTAACTTCTATAGATATAAAGGAAATATATATACACATCTGCATAAATAAAACCATCGGGCATTGTAATTAATGAACAGTGGAACCAGATATGCTCGACAATTAACCCCTTTGTATAGTAAACAATAGGGCATTATGTGCCAGTAGATTCATGCCCATCAAAAACATGGAGGAAACACATGTGACTTGTTGGACTTCCTATATCGGTGGATATGCGTTCCAATGGTGCGTTCCACCGAGCCGGAAGTTCCGGTCACGTGATCGGATCGCGGGTCACGTGACTTCGGCGTTTTGAGCGCGGACATACGCGCCGTTCAAACATAAAAGAGGGGAATATTCTCCCAGCGAGGTGCATCGCTCACTGGGCGCAGGGGGGATACACATGGAGCAGGATCACACAGAGGGGTAAGTACCAGAGACATCGCTACACTGGTAGTGTTATGCCTCAGTAGGATTGAGTGTGACCTTCATATATATTGTCTTCTAGGTGATTATCTGAAGATGGAATGTGTGACTATGTCCTGCTCACCCTTATAAATGGTGGTAATTCCCTACTGCACTGTATTTGTCTACATCAGCTATCTGGATAGTGTGCTTTATATCGATCCCTAATATAGGGTGTATCATTGATGTATATTGATTTCTCATATGATTATCCCCCTGATGAACCCAAATGATTGGGGGAAACGCGTTGGGGACGCTTTAGGTATCCGTATGAGTGTTTTTAGGGCCTCATAGGGTCCGTTTAGGGGAGGTTCGAGGACAGGGAATCCCTACCATATGGGGATGTCCCTGGGCTGAGTTCTAAATAAGGGCTAAAACAGGGCCAGAACTCAGGGCTACCTGCTTTTGTCAACCCCGATATTTGTCACATCGAATAATGAACTAGATGTGGAATGTGCAGCATCAAATAATGTTTTTGGTTTTTGTAATTTGTATATGAATTTTGATTTTTAATTGGATTCAATAAAATATATATGTTTTATAAGGGTCTTATTTAGGTGGTATAATTAGATTCATTGGTATCTGTGTGTTTAATCAGAGTAGTAAATTCCGTTATGTTACCCAATAGAAGCATAACCAACACCTGCACCAAGTGGAGTAACACCAAGGGCAATATGATGGTGATAAACTGTGATAAAAGAGTTTGAGGAAGACAAGTGTGTGGAAAGTCTTTTTCACTGGAAGTTATTTTTGACACCCTGTGGACAAAGAGGCTTTAGACTCTTTGTCCACAAGATGCTGTGATGATGCTACACATGTGTGAGCAATGATGTTTTTCCTAAATGCCCTCATGGTGGCTACTTTACTGCTGTTTAAAAACCCTTAAGATGACCACAAACATCATTTGATTAAGTGAGAAATAATGGTACACTTGATATGCACACAATAGCTCCTGCGTCCCACAATTATACTCTTTCCTGCCTGTTTTTGAGCAATTTGAAAAGTAGAAACAACTCTTGTGACAAGTTCAATGTGATAATCTAGACTTCTTCCCCCTTCCCAATGTAAGCATCATCCCTTCTCATAAAAGGTTCTCAGGTCCGATACAATAATTTATGTTCATTTATCCCACTTTCAATGAGCTTGATCTTGGTCTAAATGAGAAGACTTTTTGCCAAAAATAAAACTTGGCCATTAATATCTCTGCCTTTCCATGTTGTTAATTCTGGAGTACTTTATGATCATTTTTTCCAGGTGTTCAGAGAGAGAGACTCTTCCTTTATCAACATTTTCATAGTCGTTGCTCAGTCATAATTCCAACTCTTCCCATACTTCTGCCTGGTTGGCTTTAAAGAAAAAAGATAATGCCAAAGAAAAGCTTACTCTTAAGTACAAAGTACTGGGAAGAGAATCAGAGGTGATCTGGGGGTGTTAGCTCCTTCAGTATAATTGTCTTCCAGGTTTAACCCCAAACCAGTATTCAAGTCCACTGTACCTGAGTAATGGAGCCATGGACAAACTGATGACTTCAATTCTCGTTACCTGCCCCAACATTTTTCTCTTTAAAAGTACTGATAAAGCTGTTTTGTGGAAGAAGAAGAAGTGCCTAGGCATGGAAACAATATCCATAAAATTCAGTTTTATTCCACCACTTTATACATATTAAAAACTCCAAACAGAGCCCAGACACAACAAAAAAACTAGTAGCATTTCAGAAATAATCATTACTCTTACTCTACTTATGATAGTTGATGAGGAGGCAAATATTTTCTACAAAGTAAAAAACAAGTTTAAAAATCAGTGAAATCTGCAAGTTTATAGTATATAACAAATATTATATATATACAGTACAGACCAAAAGTTTGGACACACCTTCTCATTCAAAGAGTTTTCTGTATTTTCATGACTATGAAAATTGTAGATTCACACTGAAGGCATCAAAACTATGAATTAACACATGTGGAATTATATACTTAACAAAAAAGTGTGAAAAAACTGTAAATATGTCTTATATTCTAGGTTCTTCAAAGTAGCCACCTTTTGCTTTGATTACTGCTTTGCACACTCTTGGCATTCTCTTGATGAGCTTCAAGAGGTAGTCACCTGAAATGGTTTTCACTTCACAGGTTTAATAAGTGGGATTTCTTGCCTTATAAATGGGGTTGGGACCATGAGTTGTGTTGGGCAGAAGTCAAGTGGATACACAGCTGATAGTCCAACTGAATAGACTGTTATAATTTGTATTATGGCAAGAAAAAAGCAGCTAAGTAAAGAAAAACGAGTGGCCATCATTACTTTAAGAAATGAAGGTCAGTCAGTCCAAAAAATTGGGAAAACTTTGAAAGTGTCCCCAAGTGCAGTCGCAAAAACCATCAAGCGCTACAAAGAAACTTGCTCACATGAGGACCACCACAGGAAAGGAAGACCAAGAGTCACCTCTGCTGCGAGGATAAGTTCATCCGAGTCACCAGCCTCAGAAATCGCAGGTTAACAGCAGCTCAGATTAGAGACCAGGTCAATGCCACACAGAGTTCTAGCAGCAGACACATCTCTACAACAACTATTAAGAGGAGACTGTGTGCAGCAGGCCTTCATGGTAAAATAGCTGCTAGGAAACCACTGCTAAGGACAGGCAACAAGCAGAAGATACTTGTTTGGGCTAAAGAACACAAGGAATGGACATTAGACCAGTAGAAATCAGTGCTTTGGTCTGATGAGTCCAAATTTGAGATCTTTGGTTCCAACCACCGTGTCTTTGTGCAACGTAGAAAAGGTGAACGGATGGACTCTACATGCCTGGTTCCCACCATGAAGCATGGAGGAGGAGGTGTGATGGTGTGGGGGTGCTTTGCTGGTGACACTGTTGGGGATTTATTCAAAATTGAAGGCATACTGAACCAGCATGGCTACCACAGAATCTTGCAGCGGCATGCTATTCCATCCAGTTTGCGTTAACTTGGACCATCATTTATTTATCAACAGGACAATGACCCCAAACACACCTCCAGGCTGTATAAGGGCTATTTGACCAAGAAGGAGAGTGATGGGGTGCTACATCAGATGACCTGGCCTCCACAGTCACCAGACCTGAACCCAATCAAGATGGTTTGGGGTGAGCTGGACCGCAGAGTGAAGGCAAAAGGGCCAACAAGTGCTAAGCATCTCTGGGAACTCCTTCAAGACTGTTGGAATACCATGTCAGGTGACTACCTCTTGAAGCTCATCAAGAGAATGCCAAGAGTGTGCAAAGTAGTAATCAAAGCAAAAAATGGCTACTTTGAAGAACCTGTAATATAAGACATATTTTCAGTTGTTTCACACTTTTTTGTTAAGTATATAATTCCACATGTGTTAATTCATAGATTTGATGCCTTCAGTGTGAATCTACAATTTTCATAGTCATGAAAATACAGAAAACTCTTTGAATGAGAAGGTGTGTCCAAACCTTTGGTCTGTAATATATATATATATATATATATATATATATATATATATATATAAGCAACATTTAATCATTCTTCCAAAATATTTCCACCATCTTGAAAAAGTAATACCCACAGCTATCTCTGAACTTAAGAAAGCAAGGAGACATCAAGGACACCTTTATCTATTAATTTTGCAAATACCAAATGTTAGCTAAGCAGAATTATTTACTGTAATGTAATGAGCAGAAAGTACCCCAGGATTTATACATATGCTGACTATATAGCAAATGTTATTGAAGGATGGAGCTTTAGACCCTAGCATTTATGGACTAAAATGTCCTTAAATCTTCAAATGTGTAGGATCTAAGTGTCTGAATGCACATATGCAAACAAACATGCAGTTCATAATATGTAGTTCCTAAAAGCTTTACTTGGAGATCAGGTTCATTCTGTCTCAGAATGTAGAACATCTTAATGGTATTCTGTCACCACGATTTTGACTATTAAGTTATTTATACCACTGGATTCAGCTGATCATAAGGATCTCCAAAACGTTATTGTTATAGGGCATAGATGAAGATCTGATGTTAGAAAAACCTTTTTTATCAACTGTCAATCTCTTACTTAAGGAGCCCAAGGGGATGTGCCCAGCGATGTTGGAGCCTGGCCACGCCGATTCTGTTGGAGCCCAGGACCGCCCACCTCATTAATATTCACTTCACTGCTTCAAGCAGTGAAGCTCCGGCACGGCTGTAATCCCGCGCAGGCACAGTACATCCTGTGAGGCCATTGCCCGCAGACCGCACGGGCGCAGACCAATTGATGTACTGCGCCTGCGCGGGATTACAGCCGTGCCGGAGCTTCACTGCTTGAAGCAGTGAAGTGAATATTAATGAGGTGGGCGGTCCTGGGCTCCAACGGAATTGGCGTGGCCGGGCTCCAACATCGCTGGGCACATCCCCTTGGGCTCCTTAAGTAATAGATTGACAGTTGATAAAAAAGGTTTTTTTAACATCAGATCTTCATCTATGCCCTATAACAATAACGTTTTGGAGATCCTTATGATCAGCTGAATCCAGTGGTATAAATAACTTAATAGTCAAAATCGTGGTGACAGAATCCCTTTAAAGACCAGTGAATAAATGTTTCTTCACCATCAAAACTTGTTATCACTTTCCAATAGCCCTGTCATTGCAGTAATTTTAGTCTCCACCATAATAAGCCTGAGAAGATGAAGCCTAAAAAATGTATGTTCAGACTTGAACACTTTGGGGAAGATTTATTATGAGGAGAACAGTTAGTAAGTTTTGCATATTTGGCACATCTCTATGTCTCACTCTTCTGTTATGCCGCTTTCTATAGCATTACTGGAGTAATACTGCAACAGTTTTTGCAACTTTTTAAAAATTCTCTATTCATAAATCCGGTTTAAGAAAATACCAAAACTTCCCATCACATAACTGTTTTAGTAACTACTTGCATTACCCATGTAATCACAATTTTGGAGCATCTTTTCTTATAACTCTATGTCTTAACATTCCTAAATAATTTCTACTAGACATTATGAGTGAATTGCTAGCTAGCAGTTTGCAATGAAGGTCCGTATAAGCGTTACCAATAGGGGGGTTGTCCCTGCACAGTCTATCACTATCCAATCAATGTTGTCAGTGTCAAACTGTGTAGGGACACCCACAACTAGTAACACCCAGCTTAACCTTCACTGCAGACTGCTAGCAATTCATTCATAATTTCTAACAAGAATAGTAAAGGAATGGCACAATATAGAAACTAAGAATTGATCCAGTATTGTTTTTACATGAAGAATGGAAGTAGCTACTAAAGCAGATATGCCAAGAGAGGTTACAGGTCCTCTTTAAATCATCAAGCTAAGCATGTCCACTTTCCCACCCATTTTTCCAAAATATATACTGCAACCTATTTCAAGTAAATAGAGATGAACTGCAATATCAGACACAGTCCATTAGTAAGATTGGCGCTATTAGTGGGGCAAAGATAGTGAAAGGACTGTTACTGTCTTTCTATAATATACATACCATTAGCTTTTACCTGAAACTTTTAAAGAACTATAAATAGAGCTGAGTAAAACAATTAGACATGCTTTAGAAATGTAAAGAATCTTGTGAAATCCATTTGTGTTCTGCATGTACTTGATATATTTTGCATGCAGAACGGTAAAATAATGTGCAAAGAACCCAGTCTCAACAAAATACTGTAGACTCTTGTACTAGTTGAAACTTCCTGAGGCACAATGTAACCTTATGCATACTGGCAGAGAAGGATTTTTGCTGCTTTGTGAGAAGGTATCACAATTTCTGAGCCCAATGTGCAGTTCATTAGCACAAAATAGTGGTAAAGAAAATTTACTGTTCCTATGGTTATAGAAATATAAAGACTTTAAGTGGGTTGTTCCCTCCTTTAATACTTATAGCCTATTCTTACGATAGGCAATCAATATATGACCATCTGATCAGCTGTCTAGGAGTAGCGCTGGAAATAGCTCTTTTCACTGTGTAGTGGACACGGTAGGCTACTGCAGCATTGATATTATTCACTTCAATGGGAGCAGAGCTGCAGTAAAGCTTTCCATCCACTACAGAGTGGACTGAGATCTGTAGTTCTGGCGTCTATTTCTGTAGAAGAGGCCATTGATATAAAAGGACTGGACAACCTCTTTAGGTGTATGTAACATTCTAGTTGAGTTTTCAGAATAACCTGTCAGGAATGGATACTTAGTAATAACACTAATTCTGACCACAATGACACCTATATCATGCATTTTACAGTAATTTTCACAATGACAGACTCCATCTCTAAATGTAATTTAGAGATAGATGCACATAAAACATTGGGCATATCAGTCAGGCACACTAACTGGGACACAATGGTGGATATAGTATTTGATTACAGTGAGGTGTATGGTAAAGTGCTGGAAGGCATCTATTTTTCACCCAGAATCCTCAGCTGGGTGAGATAAATGAAATCCAGAAAGCTGTAGTGGTTTCAGCAAAGTGTAGTTTGCTGAGACTGGTTTGTTTAGATTCTGTTCTCGGCTGGATTTCATTAGGACTGGTTGGTAGGTTTGGTAGAGGGATTTGCCAGTCCACACTCTTCCAACATGGATATTT
The DNA here is from genome assembly GCA_900303285.1 of Rhinella marina. Taxonomy (NCBI): domain Eukaryota; kingdom Metazoa; phylum Chordata; class Amphibia; order Anura; family Bufonidae; genus Rhinella; species Rhinella marina. The sequence goes on from ONZH01004078.1 coordinate 46,592, forward strand.
CCCCTAGCTTGAGGTGATTACTGGGAAATAAATAGAGGCCTCAGACTGTCATTCAGGGTCAGAAAGCCTGGGAAGCTAGCTGACCTGTGTGAAAAGTACTGTATTGGTGAGACAGAGATGACTTGTTTAGGTAGTGCCCTGTTGGGCAGGAGTTTATTTCTCTTGTTTATGTTATGTTAGTACAGTGTCTAGTGGTATATGCTTTGTCTGAAATGGAATATCACAACAATGAGTATTTGTATTTATTGGCAGAATGCCAAAATGCACTAGAGACTGCATACAGCTCTTTCAGTTAGGTCAAGGATACATTAGGTAGGATTGATATGTGTGGGCTATTCCATTCTACTGCATATACTGTAGGGGTTCACTGCCTGACATAAGAAGGGTATGTATGCAGAATTTTAAATACATGTACATATATCAGAAAATGTTATGATTTTTTATTATATAAACAAATAAGTTAAAAAAAATGGAAATACCTCTTAAAGGGAAACCTGTCATCAACTTTTTGCTGTCCATACTAACGGCAGCATAAAGTACAGACAGTTGAGCTGATTTCAGCGATCTGTCATTTATAAGTTAGAAGTAAGTGGTTGCCGAGAACCAACATCACAATCACTGCAGACTGGGCCTGGAAAAGAGTCACGGTCACCTGAGAATACTCATGGTTATTCATGAATTTTTGCTCCCCCTGCTCACCTGCTGATGACTGACAGTCTTCTACCTAGTTTTCTCCCTTTCTCTCTAGGAGAGAGTTGCCAAACATCAGTGGATAGATGGGAGAGCAGGAGATTATGAATAACCATGACTCTTCTCAGGTAGATTTGACTCCTTACAAGGCCTGTTCTGCAATGATTATGATGCTGGTTCTCGTCAACCACTTAATATTAGCTAATGAGTGACATATCGAGGAAATCAGTATTTCTGTCATTACTTTATACTGTCCTCAGCGAGGTCGGCATAAAGTTGATGACAGGTTCCCATTAAGTCATGACCTTTTCTACCATGGCACTTGGAAAATGGTGATGCAAGGTGTATCCGCCTCCAATCATGACCATAATGAGGGCCAACTCTAGTGTTTCAATACATAACATGTATATTGTATATACTACAAGCTGTGTCCAGGATAGACCAAAAACACTATTGCTGCACCTCATTATGCTCATGACTAGAGCTCTGTAATAACGATGGCTACACCTTGATTCACAATTTTCCAAATGCCATGGTTTATTACAGCCACTATATGAAGGATTAACTCCTACCACTTAGCACCACCTTTACCAGGGTGCTGACCATAAACTATTGACCTTTTCTTCAAAGTCACACCGACTTTCCCACTAAGCCATGGCAAATTGCCAGACCAGGGACAAAAAATGTTTGTGACAATAAATTTGACTCACAGGATTTGTAAATCAATTTGAGTTAGAATTCCATAACATTTTAATTACAATATCTGCCCCAGTATATCTACTTGCCAAACTTTGAGGTATTAACATAGATGAGGTGGCAATTCATAATGAGGTCATTATTATGGGGGACTTCAACTACCCAGATATAGACTGGGAAACTGAAACCTGTAAATCTCATAAAGGAAACAAGTTCTTGGAAATAAACAAAAACAATTACTTTTCCCAACTGCTTCAGGAACCGATTAGAGGGACGTCGATAGTGGCCTTAGTATTAACCAATAGACCTGACAGAACAACAGATGTGCAGGTTGGGAAATAGTGACCATAATATAATAACCTTCAAATTGTCATTCAAAAGAGCGTTTCTTCAGGGAGGAACAAAAATACCAAACTTCAAAAAAGCTAAAATTTAACCAACTAACAAAGGCCATAGGCCTAACTAACTGGGACAAATTCTTCAAAAATAAAAATACAGCCACAAAATGGGATATTTTTAAAAGCATCCTAATATCTAATTGTGAGAGGTACATAACTTATGGAAATAAAAGGTTAAGAAACAAGAAAAAAACAATGTGGATAAATAGAGCTGTAAAGAAAGCAATAAATGACAAAAAGAAAGCATTTAAATCACTAAAACAGGAGGGTGGCGAGGAAGCATTGAAAAACTATAAGGAAAAAAATAGAATATGTAAAACACAAATAAAAGCAGCCAAACTAGAGAATGAGAGATTAATTGCTAAATGTTCTTCAATTATATAAATACTAAAAAGTATAAATCTGAAGGTGGCCCCTTACAGAGTAAGGAGGAAACCAAACTGTCAGATGGAATGCAGAATATAAAAGTAAATTCCCCATTGAAAGTGCCCTGTCTGACCCAGGAAGAAGTACAGAGACGTCTTAAAAAGATTAAAATAGACAAATCGCCAGGACTGGATGGCGTACACCCCCGTATCCTAAGAGAATTAAGTAATGTCATAGCCAGACCCTTATTTATGATATTTAAGGACTCTATACTGACAGGGAGTGTTCCACAGGACTGGCGCATAGCAAATGTGGTGCCAATATTCAAAAAGGGTCCAAAAGTAAAGCCCGGGAACTAAAGGCCAGTAAGTTTAACATCTGTCGTGGGTAAACTGTTTGAAGGTTTTCTGAGAGATGCTATCTTGGAGCTCCTCAATAAAAATAAGCAAATAACTCCATATCAGCATGGATTCATGAGGGATCGGTCATGTCAAACTAATTTAAAGGGGTTGGCCACTTTGTTAGCATTTATTAAAACTATATAGAAAGTAGGAAGACATTAAACTTGCTAATATATCTTCTTAAGCAGAGCTGCCTGGTTCTTTTGCTATTGGAAGCCACATACCCTCTGTCCTGCACTCACAACTGCTTATCTCGTCCATGCCTGCACGTGCTCTAGTCCATGGCTGAAGGAGTCTGCTGCTCTCTGGGTCCTAGAGGCACCCTGCTTGTGTCAGAGTTGCTTACATAGGCTTAGCAGGGACACTTGTTAGAAGCTGAAAAAAAGAAACTTTGCAGGAGGAATAGAGACTGAGGAGAAGCTGTGATTAACCTCACTGACTGCAGTGATGTAGCAGAGCCAGGGAGTTGCTGTGGACAACAAAGTGTGAGCAATCCTAGTGTCTGTCCTGTCTATGACCACTCTGCAATGTGATCTTATCACAGACATGTTTATTCCAGCCAGACCAACAGGTCAGGAGTTTTAACCCCTTCTGAGCTGTCAGTATGGCTGAAGTCAGTGATATCAGCAGTAGTTACTGTCCTCATCTGTAAATATGTGCCCTCTCCTTCCTGCACACTGTATAAAGTGATATGTGACCCCCACCACTGTATACTGTATATAGTGATGTGTGACCCCCTGTACATTATATATAAAGGCGTGTGACCCTTTGTACGTTATATATAGTGATGTGTGACCCCCTGTATGTTATATATAGTGATGTGTGACCCCCTGTAAATTATATATAGTGATGTGTGAACCTCTGTGCATTATATATATATATACACTCACCGGCCACTTTATTAGGTACACCATGCTAGTAATGGGTTGGACCCCCTTTTGCCTTCAGAACTGCCTCAATTCTTCGTGGCATAGATTCAACGAGGTGCTGGAAGCATTCCTCAGAGATTTTGGTCCATATTGACATGATGGCATCACACAGTTGCCGCAGATTTGTCGGCTGCACATCCATGATGCGAATCTCCCGTTCCACCACATCCCAAAGATGCTCTATTGGATTGAGATCTGGTGACTGTGGAGGCCATTTGAGTACAGTGAACTCATTGTCATGTTCAAGAAACCAGTCTGAGATGATTCCAGCTTTATGACATGGCGCATTATCCTGCTGAAAGTAGCCATCAGATGTTGGGTACATTGTGGTCATAAAGGGATGGACATGGTCAGCAACAATACTCAGGTAGGCTGTGGCGTTGCAACGATGCTCAATTGGTACCAAGGGGCCCAAAGAGTGCCAAGAAAATATTCCCCACACCATGACACCACCACCACCAGCTTGAACCGTTGATATAAGGCAGGATGGATCCATGCTTTTCATGTTGTTGACGCCAAATTCTGACCCTACCATCCGAATGTCGCAGCAGAAATCGAGACTCATCAGACCAGGCAACGTTTTTTCCAATCTTCTACTGTCCAATTTCGATGAGCTTGTGCAAATTGTAGCCTCAGTTTCCTGTTCTTAGCTGAAAGGAGTGGCACCCGGTGTGGTCTTCTGCTGCTGTAGCCCATCTGCCTCAAAGTTCGACGTACTGTGCGTTCAGAGATGCTCTTCTGCCTACCTTGGTTGTAACGGGTGGCAATTTGAGTCACTGTTGCCTATCAGCTCGAACCAGTCTGCCCATTCTCCTCTGACCTCTGGCATCAACAAGGCATTTCCGCCCACAGAACTGCCGCTCACTGGATGTTTTTTCTTTTTCGGACCATTCTCTGTAAACCCTAGAGATGGTTGTGCGTGAAAATCCCAGTAGATCAGCAGTTTCTGAAATACTCAGACCAGCCCTTCTGGCACCAACAACCATGCCACGTTCAAAGGCACTCAAATCACCTTTCTTCCCCATACTGATGCTCGGTTTGAACTGCAGGAGATTGTCTTGACCATGTCTACATGCCTAAATGCACTGAGTTGCCGCCATGTGATTGGCTGATTAGAAATTAAGTGTTAACGAGCAGTTGGACAGGTGTACCTAATAAAGTGGCCGGTGAGTGTATATATATATATATATATATATATATATATATATATACATATATATACAGAGAGAGAGAGAGAGAGATATGTGACTACACTCATTTTCCCTTTTTCCCTAGATGATGTCATGTATTGATAGATGATTGGTGGGCTGTCAGCTGGGAGCAGGTCGTGTGATGGTAGACAGGGGGCTCCTATGTATGTGAGCAGATCGATTTGTACAAATTTATTCATCAGCGCTCTAGTTGGCACAACTAGAGATGACTAGGCCCCACAGCAAATTTGTGAACAAGGTACCCCCCCCCCTTACTGGTGGGACTGGGGTGTTCTTTCTATTGCTAGGTCTGTGCTGCAGCTATTCACTGACAACTTAGTTATTGATATTATCTAAGGGACTCTTGTCTCTATGGGAACACAGGTGGGCAGGGAGGTCATGTGACTGCTCCCCTGAACACACTTGCTGCAGTGTATGCTGGGATTTTTACTTTCACTTTGCAGCTGCTCCTCCCACACAGCCTGCTCCTCCAGGGAAGTGTGTCATGGTGAACAGGTTAGATAAATGACGTAAAGCCAGTACATGTAACCTGATGAAATACTTCATAGTGTTGGCTATTGTCTGGGGTACTTTGGATTTTTGATACTTAGGGTGGCCAACCCCTTTAATCAGTTTCTATTAGGAGGTAAGTTCTAGACTTGACTGCGGCGAATCAATGGATGTCGTATATCTGGACTTCTCCAAAGCATTTGACACTGTACCACATAAAAGGTTAGTATATAAAATGAGAATGCTTGGCCTGGGAGAAAATGTCTGTATGTGGGTAAGTAACTGGCTCAGTGATAGAAAACAAGGGTGGTAATTAACGGCACATACTCAGATTGGGTTTCTGTCACTAGTGGGGTACCTGTCACGAGTCGGCTTGCATCTGGTATCAGACGTTCTGTGAGGCTTTCAAGAGTGACATAATTTGACATGATTTTCCCTTGGTTTAGTTGCTGTTTACCACACCTCTTCCCCTCAGCTGTTGTGGCTGTAGTAATTGTCTTTCCTCTATTTATTCCTTCTTCTCCCAGGATTCACTGCGGTTTATACTTTCTGCCTACTTTGTAGTGTGTGGTGTGGATCTCAGCTGAGATCCGGTTGCTGCGATATCTGCTTTAAGATAAGTGACATTTTCCCCTTTTGTGGTTTTCCTTCTGGAGTCTCCTGTTCGTCCTTACTCTTGGAGGAACAGTTTGACTCTTTCCTGTGTCACTAGCTGCAGGGTTCTTTAGGGTGAATTTATGATTAGGTTCCTGTGTATGAACTCTCCTACCACTAAGGCTTGTTCACACTGGTAGTCAGTCAGGGCCTAGTTTCAGAGTTCCCTGCAGGAGGTGACCGTTTCCCTGGTTTTGGTCTTTTCCCTTCCCTCGTACGCTCGGTGTGGCTATTCCTTCCACACCAGAGCGTGACATTATAAACCGCCAAAACAAAAATTTATGTCATTTGTGTGCTGACATGGATGCTATTTCTGCACTTGCTGAACGGCTGCAGGGACTCAGTTTGGAGGTGGCTGAAATCCGCAACCAGATTCAGAGACCACAAGCTGGTGGTTCTGGGGTTGCTGAGTGTCAGGCCTGTTTGGAGCCTAAGGTACCCCCCCCCGGATAGATTTTCTGGGGGACATGATAATTTTGTTCTATTTAGGGAGGTGTGCAAATTGTATTTCAGACTGAGTCCACATTCTTCTGGTAATGAGGAGCAGAAGGTTGGTGTGGTCATCTCGCTGCTTAAAAGGGATGCGCAGTCATGGGCCTTTTCTCTGACGACCGGATTGCAGTCTCTCCGGTCAGTAGATGAATTTTTCAAGGCTTTAGGGATTATCTATGATGACCCGGATCGTATCTCCCTGGCTGAGACCCAGATACGTGACCTTTGTCAGGGTGAGCGGCCGGTTGAGATTTATTGCTCTGAGTTTCGGAGGTGGGCGACCAATACTGAATGGAACGATCCGGCTTTACGTAGCCAATTCTGTCAAGGTTTATCTGAAAGGCTGAAGGACGCTTTGGCCTTTCAGGAAACCCCTGTGTCTTTGGAAGCCACTATGTCTCTTGCTGTGCGCATGGATAGGTGCCTGAGAGAGCGATCTAGGGGCCCCCGCTCTCAGGACATACTATCACATAGTGTACTGTCTTCCTATGACACTTTGGGTGAATATTCCCCTAGGTTGATGTCAGGGGATGAACCTATGCAATTAGGGGGAGCCATTCCTGTTTCCATTCGTAAACATTTTGGTAATAAAAAGGGTGTGTGTTTTTTCTGTGGTCAGAAAGGACACTTTATCAATTTATGTTCATGCTTTCAATCTCTAAAAGAGAGAAAAGAAAAGGGGGCGTTGAATTCTCATCTCACACTTGGTGGGGTGGGTAGGGAGACTGAAATCTGTATTTGTCTTCATCCTGTAGTACCTGTTTTCTCCTGACTGCCAAGGTGGCGCTAGAGTCAAATGTTGTGAAAATTGAGGTGTTTATTGACAGCGGGGCAGGGGTGAACTTGATTGATGCTCAGTTTGTCCGTATGCATGGATTGTCGCCGAGTTCTTTGGATAAGAGGATTTCTGTGTTTGCCATTGATTCTGCACCTCTATCTCAGAAGTGTTTGTCTCAGATGGTGCATGATATCAAATTAAGAGTGGGTGAATTTCCTCAGGAGCTTATTTCATGTTTTGTGTTGGAAGGTCTTCCTGCTCCTGTGGTCCTGGGTTTACCGTGGTTAAGCAAACATAATCCGACCATTGACTGGCATACTAGACAAATTGTGGATTGGGGTGAATATTGCGTTGACAAATGTCTTAATACATCTTTTTCTGCTTTAACTACTAAGACTCTTCCCTCTTTTATTTCGGATTTCTCTGATGCATTTTCTGAAGGTGGATGTCAGGATTTACCCCCTCACCGGGAATGCGATTGTCCTATCAATCTTATCCCTGAAGCAAAATTGCCCAAATCTAGACTGTATAACCTTTCTGGACCTGAGAGAACGGCCATGAAGGAATATATTGCTGAGAGTTTGGCTAAAGGACATATTAGACCTTCCAAATCTCCTGTGGCAGCAGGGTTTTTCTTTGTTAAGAAAAAAGACGGAACCCTTAGGCCATGTCTGGATTTCCATGAACTCAATCGGATTACTGTCTGTGATCCGTACCCCCTTCCTTTGATTCCTGACTTGTTTAGCCAGATTGTGGATGCCAAGGTGTTCTCCAAGTTGGACTTAAGGGGGGCATATAATCTGGTCAGGATCAAGGAAGGGGATGAATGGAAGACGGCCTTTAATACTCCTGAGGGCCACTTTGAGAACCTGGTCATGCCTTTGGGGTTGACCAATGCTCCGGCTGTCTTCCAGCATTTTGTTAATGACATTTTGCATCACCTTGTGGGGAGGTTTGTAGTCGTGTATTTGGATGACATACTAATCTATTCTCCAGATATTCTGACACATCAGGATCACGTGAGGAAGGTGTTGCAAATCTTAAGAGATAACAAGTCGTATGCAAAATTAGAGAAATGTGTCTTTGCTGTACATGAGGTGCAATTCTTAGGATACCTGCTTTCATATTTAGGTTTTCGTATGGATCCAGAGAAAGTCCGTGCTGTTCTGGACTGGGACCGACCTGAAAATCTGAAGGCTCTTATGCGATTTTTGGGGTTCACCAACTATTACCGAAAATTTATTAAGAACTATTCGACAAAAGTTAAACCCTTAACTGACATGACTAAGAAAGGGACGGATGTCTCAGTGTGGTCTGATGCAGCGTTGCAAACCTTCTCCGCTGTGAAGGAGTGCTTTTCTTCTGCCCTTATATTGGTGCAGCCAGATGTGTCACAACCTTTCATTGTGGAGGTTGACGCATTCGATGTGAGGGTAGGAGCTGTTTTATCACAGGGCCCGTCACCTGGTAAATGGCGCCCATGTGCTTTTTTTTCGAAAAAAACTCTCTGCGGCGGAGAGAAATTATGATGTGGGTAACAGAGAGTTACTGGCCATTAAGTTGGCTTTTGAGGAATGGCGTCATTGGTTGGAAGGGGCGATTCACCCAATCAAGGTATTCACTGATCACAAAAATCTGGCTTACCTGGAGTCGGCTAAACAACTTAATCCGAGGCAGGCCAGATGGTCTTTGTTCTTCACCAGATTCAATTTCATTGTCACATATCCTCCTGGGGTTAAGAATGTAAAGGCGGATGCCTTGTCACGTAGTTTTCCCAGAGGTGGTGATTTTGAAGATCCGAGCTCTATACTGTCTGAAGGAGAGGTGATATCCGCTCTTTACCCTGATCTTGAGGCTAAAGTGTTTGAGGCCCAGGGAGATGCGCCGGAGTCTTGCCCTCCTGGGAAGTTGTTTGTTCCTTCTGATTTGCGTCATAAGGTGTTTGAGGAGCATCATTCTTCGGTGCTTGCGGGACACCCTGGGAGTAAATCCACTGTCGACCTCATCTCTCGTAGATTCTGGTGGCCAGGGCTGCGTAAGTGTGTTGAGGACTATGTGTCAGCCTGTAGTGTCTGTGCACACGCTAAGGTGACACTCTACTTCCATTACCCATCCCGTCCAGACCATGGACTGACCTATCCATGGACTTCATCACTGATCTGCCTGAGTCATCTGGTAAGACAGTTATTCTGGTGGTTGTAGATCGTTTTAGTAAAATGGCGCACTTTATTGCATTACCCAGACTCCCCAATGCTAAAACTCTTGCACAAGTGTTTGTTGACAACATTGTGAAACTTCATGGCATTCCCACTGACAAGGTCTCTGATCGTGGGACTCAGTTTGTGTCCAGATTCTGGAGGGCGTTCTGTACTTGGCTCGGGGTACAACTGTCTTTTTCCTCTGCCTTTCATCCCCAGATGAATGGACAGACTGAGCGTACCAATCAGAGTCTGGAGACTTACTTGAGATGTTTTGTCTCTGAGAACCAGGAGGAGTGGTCCTCGTTTTTGTCTCTGGCTGAGTTTGCCATAAATAATGGCAGACAGGACTCCACTGGTAAGTCACCATTTTTTGGTGCATATGGCTTTCAGATACTTCTGGTATTCCTGAGGAAGAACGTTTTTCGTCATCATTGTCTTCTATATGGCAAAAAATTCAAAATAACTTGATAAATATGGGTAACAAGTACAAATGTGTGGCTGACAGGAGACGTAGGAATGGTCCGGACCTAAGTGTGGGTGATTCTGTGTGGCTGTCTACTAGGAACATTAAGTTGAAAGTTCCTTCTTGGAAGTTGGGTCCAAGATTTATCGGCCATTATTAATCCTGTAGCATTTCATCTTGAACTTCCTCAGGCCCTGAAAATGTGTTTCACAGATCTTTGTTGAAGAGATATGTTGAACCTCTGGAGCCATCTCCCTTGCCACCCGCACCTGTCTTGGTGGATGGTAATTTGGAATTCCAGATTGTCAAGATCATTGATTCTCGAGTTCTCCGTGGGACTCTTCAATATCTTGTTCATTGGAAGGGTTATGGTCCTGAGGAGAGGTCATGGGTACCGGCATCTGACATGAATGCCAGTCGTTTGGTGAAAGCCTTTCACAGGTGTCATCCTGATAAAGTTGGTCCTGGGTGCCCGGAGGTCACCCGTAAAAGGGGGGGTAATGTCACGAGTGGGCTTGCATCTGGTATCAGACATTCTGTGCGGCTTTCAAGAGTGACATAATTTGACATGCTTTTCCCTTGGTTTAGTTGCTGTTTACCACACCTCTTCCCCTCAGCTGTTGTGGCTGTAGTAATTGTCTTTCCTCTATTTATTCCTTCTTCTCCCAGGATTTACTGCGGTTTATACTTTCTGCCTACTTTGTAGTGTGTGGTGTGGATCTCGGCTGAGATCCGGTTGCTGCGATATCTGCTTTAAGATAAGTGACATTTTCCCCTTTTGTGGTTTTCCTTCTGGAGTCTCCTGTTCGTCCTTACTCTTGGAGGAACGGGTTGACTCTTTCCTGTGGTGCTAGCTGCAGGGTTCTTTAGGGTGAATTTATGATTAGGTTCCTGTGTATGAACTCTCCTACAACTAAGGCTTGTTCATACTGGTAGTCAGTCAGGGCCTAGTTTCAGGGTTCCCTGCAAGAGGTGACCGTTTCCCTGATTTTGGTCTTTTCCCTTCCCTCGTACGCTCGGTGTGGCTATTCCCTCCACACCAGAGCGTGACATTACCACAGGGGTCAGTATTGGGCCCTATTCTCTTCAATATATTTATTAATGATCTTGTAGAAGGCTTGCACAGTAAAATATCAATCTTTGCAGATGACACTAAACTGTGTAAAGTAATTAACACAGAAGAGGACAGTACACTGCTACAGATGGATCTGGATAGACTGGAGGCTTGGGCAGAGAAGTGGCAGATGAGGTTTAACACTGACAAATGTAAGGTTATGCATATGGGAAGGAATAATGCAAGTCACCAGTACATACTAAATGGTAAAATATTGGGTAACTCTGACATGGAAAAGGACTTAGGAATTTTAGTGAACAGCAAACTAAGCTGTAGAAACCAGTGTCAGACAGCTGCTGCCAAGGCCAATAAGATAATGGGTTGCATCAAAAGAGACATAGATGCCCGTGATGAGAACATAGTCCTGCCACTTTACAAATCACTAGTCAGACCACACATGGAGTACTGTGTACAGTTCTGGGCTCCTGTGAACAAGACAGACATAGCAGAGCTGGAGATGGTTCAGAGGAGGGCAACTAAAGTAATAACTGGAATGGGAGTACTACAGTACCCAGAAAGATTATCAAAATTAGGCTTATTCACTTTAGAAAAAAGACAACTGAGGGGAGATCTAATAACTATGTATAAATATATCAGAGGTCAGTACAGAGATCTCTCCCATCATCTATTTATCCCCAGGACTGTGACTGTGACGAGAGGACATCCTCTGCGTCTGGAGGAAAAAAGGTTTGTACACAAACATAGAAGAGGATTCTTTACGGTAAGAACAGTGAGACTATGGAACTCTCTGCCTGAGGAGGTGGTGATGGTAAGTTCACTAAAAGAGTTTAAGAGGGGCCTGAATGTATTTCTGGAGTATAATAATATTATAGGTTATAGTTACTAGAGATGGGTTGTTGATCCAGGGAGTAATTCTGATTGCCTGATTGGGGTCGGGAAGGAATTTTTTCCCATTAAGTGAGGACAATTGGCTTCTACCTCACAGGGGTTTTTTCGCCTTCCTCTGGATCAACTTGTAGGATAACAGGCCGAACTGGATGGACAGATGTCTTTTTTCAGCCTTATAAACTATGTTACTATGTTACTACTCGACTACAATTAACTGGTACTATAACAAATCAACACTCCCTTGCATGTGGATGTTTCCCACTGAAGACTATGATGCCACATGAATTATTCTTCATTACTTATTGAACGTCTTTTATGTATTTTGTATTATACTTTAATACCTCTGTATATTTATATGTGACTTCACATACTTGCTCGCAAGCAGGTTGCATTTTATATTGAGGAATGTTTGGGGAACAAATAAACACATGAGGAGCACAGTACATAAATTTTAGTAAGCCTTCTAACAAAAGTTTTTATTGTGTATTTAATTTTTTCCACTGTATATTGTATGTCCCAGATAGTGTACCTAACTTACTTACCAATATTTTATATGATTTTTGATTATCTGTTAGTTGAGTATTAGGCCTTCAGTATGGAGATTTACCAAAAAATCCAGGCAAAGGATGCAGCTTTTTTTTACTCTGTCTGCTATTCTGTGTCTAATTTTTAAGATAAGAGGGTGTTATCAGTGTTCTGGGTGAATATCAAATTTTTTCACAGCCAAATGTATTCACACAGGCCAATAATCAGGCAGATGAACATTGCTACAAACATTCAATCTGAATTATTGCCCAGGGAAAATGAAAATCTGTGGGCACCATAAATTAGTGGCAGATACCATTAGCAAATACCCTTAGCTTCGAGCAGGTGTAATCCTCTGCTATCCCATTCACTTCAATGGGGCGGCTCCTTCCTATTGTTAGCTTGTCTGTGCTTAAAAGAACTACAATGCATTCAGAAAGTCTTCAACCCTTTCACTTTTATTAAATTTTTGTTATAATGCGGCCGTCTACTAACATAAAAAAATCAAGTTTTCTCCCATAGTGTTTAAACTTTTTGGGAAATTTATTAAAAATAAAAAGTTAAAATTTCAAATGGACGTAGGTATTCCGATCCTTTGCTATGACACTTGAAATTTAGCTCGGTGGGCCTCCCATTTCTCTTGATCATCTTTGAGATGTGTCTGCACCTTGACTGGAGTCCACCTATGGTAAATTCAGTTGATTGGACATAATTTGGAAAGACACACCTTCATCTATATAAGACCCCACTACTGACAATGCATATGAGAGAAAAAAACTAAGCCATTAGGAGGAAATAACTTCCTGTAGAGCTCAGAGACAGGATTGCGTGGCGGCATGGATCTGGAGAAGGGCAGAAAAAATTCTGCTTTAGTAAAAGTTCCCAAGAGTACAGTGGCCTCCATAATTTTTAAATGGAAGAAGTCTGGAACAACCAAGACTCTTACTAGAGTAGGACACCACACCAAACTAAGTAATCGGTGGAGAAGGGCATTGGTAAGAAAGGTGAAAAAGAACCCAATGGTCACTCTGGCTGAGTTCCAAGATCCTGTGTGCAGCTGAGAGGAACTTTATTGCAGAGTAGCCTGAAAGATGCCTCTCCTCAGTAAACGATACATGAGAGCCTGTCTGGAACTTGCAAAAAAAAATCATCTAAAGGATATTGTGGGATACAAGATTTTTAGATCAGATGAAACCAAGATTGAACTTTTTGCCCTCAATTCTAAGCATCATGTCTGGAGGAAACCAGGCACTGCTCCTCACCTGTCCAAAATCATCCTTACAATGAAGCATAGTCGGAGGCAGAATCATGCTCTGGGGGTGTTTTTCAGTGCCTGGGACAAGGAGACTGGTCATGGTTGATGGACAGCTAAATGGAGCAAAGTACAGATAAATCTTAATGAAAACCTGATTCAGAATGCTCTGGATCTCAAACTGAGCTGGAGTTTCACATTCTAAGAGAACAATAACCCTAAGCATACAGCCAAGCCAACATAGGAGTAGCGTAGGGACAACTATGTGAATGTTCTTGAGTGGCCCAGCCAGAGCCCTAACCTGAACCCCATCGAACATCTTTGGAGAGACCTGAAAATGGCTGTTCACCAACGATCCCCATCCAACTTGATATAGCTTGAGAGGATTTGCAGAGAAAAATGACAGAGAATCCCCAAATCCAGGTGTGCTAACATTCTCACATCATAAATAAGAAGCTTGGAGGCTGTAATTGCTGCCAAAGATGATTGAAGCAAGTACTGACTAAAGGGTCATTGAATACTTATGCAATAATTTAGTTTTTCCTTTTCACTAAATTAGCAAAGAATACTAGCATTCTGTTTTTACTTACTTTGACATTATGGGGCATTGAATGCAGAATGATGGGGAAAAACTTGATTTCTTTTTATATTAGCACAAGAGCACAACATGTGTGCGGGCCATGCTGAAAATCAGAGAACTGTTCTGTGCAAAAGTTTTAGGTATGGAAAAAATGCTCCAAATAGTTTATTTTTTATCAATTAACAAAACGTAAATTGAATGAGCAAAATAGAAATCTAAACCGATATAATATTTGGTATGACCACTATTTGCCTTTAAAACAGCATCAATTCTTCTAGGTACACTTGCACACACCTTTTGAAGGAACTCAGCAGAAGGGTTGTTACAAACAATGTAGATAACTAACCACAGATCTTCTGTGGATGTACTACGGTGTATGTAGGCTTGCTCGAATCCTTCCGACTCTGTCTGTTCTTAGATAGACTCAATGATGTTGAGATCAGGGCTCTCTGGGGGTACATCATCACTTCAAGGACTCCTTGTTCCTCTTTACCCTGAAGATGGTTCTTAATGACATTGGCTATATATTTGGGGTCATTGTCCTGCTGCAGAATACATTTGGAGCCAATCAGCTGCCTCCCTGATGGTACCGCATGATGAATAAGTATCTGTCTGTATTTCTTAGTATTGCTTAGTATTGACAACACCATTATTCCTGACCAAATCTCCAAGTTCATTTGCTGAAATACAGCCCCAAACTTGCAAGGAACCTCCACCATGCTTTACTGTGGCCTACGAACATTCGTTATCGTACCACTACCTTCAGTGAATAAACTGCCTTCTGTTACATGCAAATTTCAAATTTGGACTCATTAGTCTTGAGCACCCGCTGCCATTTTTCTGTACCTCAGTTGCTAATATTTTCATCCATAGTTGAGTCACTTGGCCTTGTTTCCACATCGAAGGTTTCCACATCAAATTCTTCCATAAAGACCACTTCTAGCCAGAGTTCTCTGAACAGTAGATGGGTGTATCTGGGCCCTACTGATTTCTACTGGTTCTGAGTTAATGGCACTGTTGGACATCTTCTAATTTTGAAAAGAAGTATTATGTGTCTTTCATCTGCTGCACTATGTTTCTTTGGCTCACTAGTGCATCTACTGTCCTTAACATTGCCTGTTTCTGTGTGTGTCTTCAAAAGAGTTTAAACAGCATATTTTGAAACCCCAGTCTCTGAAATCTTTGCCTGATGCAGTATAACTTACTTGTTGCTGTGCTCAGTCTTGCCATGGTGTATGACCTGTAAAATGAAACTGTATTCCACAACCTCACCTTTGTAGCAGAGTTTGAGTTTTCATCTCCCAGTTTTAAGCCTCATACACAGCTGTTTCTGTTTCACTTAATGACTGTGTTTCAACCTACATATGAAAATGAAAATCATTATCACCTGCTTAGTATAATTGGTTAATCATACTCCTGACTACAATCCTACAAAATCCTTGATGTTGTGCAAGTGTGCCTAGAAGAATTGATGCTGTTTGGAAGTCAAAGGGTTGTCACACCAAAAATGATTTAGATTTCTCTTTTGATCATTCATTTTGCATTTTGTTGATTGACGAAAATAAACCGTTAACACTTCTATTTTTGAAATTATTCTTACTTTGCAGCATTTTTCCACACCTGTCTAAACCTTTTGCACAGCACTGTATATATACAGTACAGAATAAAAATTTGGACACACCTTCTCATTCAAAGAGTTTTCTGTATTTTCATGACTATGAAAATTGTAGATTCACACTGAAGGCATCAAAACTATGAATTAACACATGTGGAATTATATACTTAACAAAAAAGTGTGAAACAACTGAAAATATGTCTTATATTATAGGTTCTTCAAAGTAGCCACCTTTTGCTTTGATTACTGCTTTAATGTAAATAATATAATATAATGTATACCCTGTGCAACAGCATTTAATATGGCTATTCATTAAAAAGTATTCTGAAAGGATCAGATGTGTATTAGGTCTCTCAATGTCAGCTGGACACTTCCTCAATGCTGTATCGGAGAGGACAAACTGCCACCAGAGGTGTATAGCAGGGGTTATTTCACTATGTTTAAATAAATCTAAACAGCTAATCCTACTAGGCATGTTTATGGGTGAGTGGGGAGATATAGCTGTCCTGTGTTTGGCTGGTCTTAAGATACCACCAAAATGACAGGTTTGGCCAAAAATGCTGATGTGTATGGGAGCTTTTACACTGTTAATTTCTATTAATTTAAGCTCGCTGAGCTGTTTCTTTTTTCGATCCACTGACGTACAGTATCTGTTTTTTTATGTATGTGTATAGTTATCAGAGGTATGACCAGTTTCAAGGAAGACAATTTGATATATCTTTTTCATTTTTTTCTTATTATTAGACAGTGAATGTCTCCCCTGAACCCTGTGTAACATTAACATAAGATCAAGCAGAGTCAATTCTGTTGGAAATCCAGAGATTGGCACAGCCAGATAAAAGTTTATGCAGTATTTTATCACTTCTGACAATTAATGGGAGTACCTTACTCTGGCTCTTTATTAAAGTGTTAATGTTAAAAGAAATTCATTTCTATATAAAGTGTGAAAAGAGATTTGTGATCCAATTTCAGGAAGAAATCAGACAACACTTGGGCCATGTCTGAAATAAAATAGACCATTGCCTAGCAGATCTTGTGCCACGGTTCTTGTTCTCCAGGTCAGACTCTGTTGACCCAGCTGCAGCAATGTGATATCAACAACAAGTGGACGTCTGCCAAGATCTCTGCCAATCAGCTGTTTGAAGAGCAAGTGGTACTCTTCAAAATTACTTGTCCATCATTTTGCTTGTAGAGACGATGCAAAGTACTTATAGCTACTTGACCCATTCACTTGAATGAGACGAGCATTTGTAATTGCACTGTGCTGCTGTTGCAAGTGAAATGATGGGCAAGTAATCTTGAAGAGGAATAGCACTTGCATGATCGGAAGGAGTGCTGGGAGTTTACCTCCACTGATCGGATTCCCTGAATCCTGACAACCCCGTTAAGCATCCAGACAGGAGCATATGCTGAGGACGATAGCTTCTATACAATAATCAAAAGTCCTCCTTACTGAGTGAAGTTAATCTGTGAGATATTGTTTTTTTCCAATTGTCTACACAGCCAGTGTAGCATTCCTTACAGTATATTACACAGTGCACTTTTTCTTCTGGTGAGTACCCAAGCATCTGTGAATGATGAACTGTCCGGATATTAAAATTAAAACATTAAGACATCTAAAATGAAAGTCTTATTCAAGTCATTAGTAGAGATGGGCGAGTAGTGTTCGATCGAGCCGGTATTCGATCGAATACTACGATATTCGGCATACTCGATTTCAATCGAGTATAACGGCGATGGCGCACTTAGAATTCGTTTCCCCTCCCACCTTCCCTGGCGCTCTTTTTCCACCAATCAACATGCAGGGGGGGTATGACAGGCCCGCGGAGCACGCTGGCAGCGTGAAAACAGCGTCTACATGGATTGGCTGGAAAAACCATGTGACCTCGAATATTAAAAACTCAGCTCTTCCTGCTCGTTCGCATATGCTGCGTGAACTTAGTCAGGGACAGAGGCTGGAGAAGGGACAGATAGGTTTTAGCTGTTGGACAGGCAGGAGAGTGATTAAAAGCCCTTATCAGGGCTACTATAGTGCAGTACAGTGATAGCTTTACTACAATATACAGTCTGCAGAGAACGGTTGCTGTATTCAGGGATAGCTGCTGAGTAGGGACAGAGAGAGGCATTAGTGGTGTATTAGGTGCTCTGCTACATACAAAACTATATTTGGCACTACTGTTCTGCGTTCTTTTTGGCTGCAAAACCCTGTTATATACCTAGTGTGTATATGCACCATCTGATCTGGCAGTATACGGCTGTGAATTTTATTTTTTTTTTAAATACAGTTTATTTGGCTCTAGTGTTCTGGGTTCTGTGTGCCTGCAATACCCTTTTTGTATACCAGGTGTAAATACTCACCGTCTGACCTGTTAGTACACGGCTGTGTACCTAGAAATATAAAAAAAAAAAAGCCTTTTCATTGGCACCTGTACTTTGCGTTCTCTTGCAAAATAATTGTATATACGTAGTGTTCATACACACCGTCTGATCTGTTTGTACACGGCTGTGTACCTAGAAATATATTTTTAAAAAAAGCCTTTTCATTGGCACCTGTACTTTGCGTTCTCTTGCAAAATAATTGTATATACGTAGTGTTCATACACACCGTCTGATCTGTTTGTACACGGCTGTGTACCTAGAAATATATTTAAAAAAAAAGCCTTTTCATTGGCACCTGTACTTTGCGTTCTCTTGCAAAATAATTGTATATACGTAGTGTTCATACACACCGTCTGATCTGTTTGTACACGGCTGTGTACCTAGAAATATATTTAAAAAAAAGCCTTTTCATTGGCACCTGTACTTTGCGTTCTCTTGCAAAATAATTGTATATACGTAGTGTTCATACACACCGTCTGATCTGTTTGTACACGGCTGTGTACCTAGAAATATATTTTTAAAAAAAAGCCTTTTCATTGGCACCTGTACTTTGCGTTCTCTTGCAAAATAATTGTATATACGTAGTGTTCATACACACCGTCTGATCTGTTTGTACACGGCTGTGTACCTAGAAATATATAAAAAAAAAAAGCCTTTTCATTGGCACCTGTACTTTGCGTTCTCTTGCAAAATAATTGTATATACGTAGTGTTCATACACACCGTCTGATCTGTTTGTACACGGCTGTGTACCTAGAAATATATTTTAAAAAAAAGCCTTTTCATTGGCACCTGTACTTTGCGTTCTCTTGCAAAATAATTGTATATACGTAGTGTTCATACACACCGTCTGATCTGTTTGTACACGGCTGTGTACCTAGAAATATTAAAAAAAAAAGCCTTTTCATTGGCACCTGTACTTTGCGTTCTCTTGCAAAATAATTGTATATACGTAGTGTTCATACACACCGTCTGATCTGTTTGTACACGGCTGTGTACCTAGAAATATATTAAAAAAAAAGCCTTTTCATTGGCACCTGTACTTTGCGTTCTCTTGCAAAATAATTGTATATACGTAGTGTTCATACACACCGTCTGATCTGTTTGTACACGGCTGTGTACCTAGAAATATATTTTAAAAAAAGCCTTTTCATTGGCACCTGTACTTTGCGTTCTCTTGCAAAATAATTGTATATACGTAGTGTTCATACACACCGTCTGATCTGTTTGTACACGGCTGTGTACCTAGAAATATATTAAAAAAAAAAGCCTTTTCATTGGCACCTGTACTTTGCATTCTCTTGCAAAATAATTGTATATACGTAGTGTTCATACACACCGTCTGATCTGTTTGTACACGGCTGTGTACCTAGAAATATATTTTAAAAAAAAGCCTTTTCATTGGCACCTGTACTTTGCGTTCTCTTGCAAAATAATTGTATATACGTAGTGTTCATACACACCGTCTGATCTGTTTGTACACGGCTGTGTACCTAGAAATATATTTAAAAAAAAGCCTTTTCATTGGCACCTGTACTTTGCGTTCTCTTGCAAAATAATTGTATATACGTAGTGTTCATACACACCGTCTGATCTGTTTGTACACGGCTGTGTACCTAGAAATATAAAAAAAAAAAAGCCTTTTCATTGGCACCTGTACTTTGCGTTCTCTTGCAAAATAATTGTATATACGTAGTGTTCATACACACCGTCTGATCTGTTTGTACACGGCTGTGTACCTAGAAATATATTTAAAAAAAGCCTTTTCATTGGCACCTGTACTTTGCGTTCTCTTGCAAAATAATTGTATATACGTAGTGTTCATACACACCGTCTGATCTGTTTGTACACGGCTGTGTACCTAGAAATATAAAAAAAAAAGCCTTTTCATTGGCACCTGTACTTTGCGTTCTCTTGCAAAATAATTGTATATACGTAGTGTTCATACACACCGTCTGATCTGTTTGTACACGGCTGTGTACCTAGAAATATATTTAAAAAAAAGCCTTTTCATTGGCACCTGTACTTTGCGTTCTCTTGCAAAATAATTGTATATACGTAGTGTTCATACACACCGTCTGATCTGTTTGTACACGGCTGTGTACCTAGAAATATATTTTAAAAAAAGCCTTTTCATTGGCACCTGTACTTTGCGTTCTCTTGCAAAATAATTGTATATACGTAGTGTTCATACACACCGTCTGATCTGTTTGTACACGGCTGTGTACCTAGAAATATTAAAAAAAAAAAAGCCTTTTCATTGGCACCTGTACTTTGCGTTCTCTTGCAAAATAATTGTATATACGTAGTGTTCATACACACCGTCTGATCTGTTTGTACACGGCTGTGTACCTAGAAATATATTTTAAAAAAAAGCCTTTTCATTGGCACCTGTACTTTGCGTTCTCTTGCAAAATAATTGTATATACGTAGTGTTCATACACACCGTCTGATCTGTTTGTACACGGCTGTGTACCTAGAAATATAAAAAAAAAAAGCCTTTTCATTGGCACCTGTACTTTGCGTTCTCTTGCAAAATAATTGTATATACGTAGTGTTCATACACACCGTCTGATCTGTTTGTACACGGCTGTGTACCTAGAAATATATTTAAAAAAAGCCTTTTCATTGGCACCTGTACTTTGCGTTCTCTTGCAAAATAATTGTATATACGTAGTGTTCATACACACCGTCTGATCTGTTTGTACACGGCTGTGTACCTAGAAATATAAAAAAAAAGCCTTTTCATTGGCACCTGTACTTTGCGTTCTCTTGCAAAATAATTGTATATACGTAGTGTTCATACACACCGTCTGATCTGTTTGTACACGGCTGTGTACCTAGAAATATATTTAAAAAAAAGCCTTTTCATTGGCACCTGTACTTTGCGTTCTCTTGCAAAATAATTGTATATACGTAGTGTTCATACACACCGTCTGATCTGTTTGTACACGGCTGTGTACCTAGAAATATATTTAAAAAAAAGCCTTTTCATTGGCACCTGTACTTTGCGTTCTCTTGCAAAATAATTGTATATACGTAGTGTTCATACACACCGTCTGATCTGTTTGTACACGGCTGTGTACCTAGAAATATATTTAAAAAAAGCCTTTTCATTGGCACCTGTACTTTGCGTTCTCTTGCAAAATAATTGTATATACGTAGTGTTCATACACACCGTCTGATCTGTTTGTACACGGCTGTGTACCTAGAAATATATTTAAAAAAAAAGCCTTTTCATTGGCACCTGTACTTTGCGTTCTCTTGCAAAATAATTGTATATACGTAGTGTTCATACACACCGTCTGATCTGTTTGTACACGGCTGTGTACCTAGAAATATAAAAAAAAAAGCCTTTTCATTGGCACCTGTACTTTGCGTTCTCTTGCAAAATAATTGTATATACGTAGTGTTCATACACACCGTCTGATCTGTTTGTACACGGCTGTGTACCTAGAAATATATTTAAAAAAAAGCCTTTTCATTGGCACCTGTACTTTGCGTTCTCTTGCAAAATAATTGTATATACGTAGTGTTCATACACACCGTCTGATCTGTTTGTACACGGCTGTGTACCTAGAAATATAAAAAAAAAAGCCTTTTCATTGGCACCTGTACTTTGCGTTCTCTTGCAAAATAATTGTATATACGTAGTGTTCATACACACCGTCTGATCTGTTTGTACACGGCTGTGTACCTAGAAATATATTTAAAAAAAGCCTTTTCATTGGCACCTGTACTTTGCGTTCTCTTGCAAAATAATTGTATATACGTAGTGTTCATACACACCGTCTGATCTGTTTGTACACGGCTGTGTACCTAGAAATATATTTAAAAAAAAGGCTTTTCATTGGCACCTGTACTTTGCGTTCTCTTGCAAAATAATTGTATATACGTAGTGTTCATACACACCGTCTGATCTGTTTGTACACGGCTGTGTACCTAGAAATATAAAAAAAAAAAAGCCTTTTCATTGGCACCTGTACTTTGCGTTCTCTTGCAAAATAATTGTATATACGTAGTGTTCATACACACCGTCTGATCTGTTTGTACACGGCTGTGTACCTAGAAATATATTTAAAAAAAAGCCTTTTCATTGGCACCTGTACTTTGCGTTCTCTTGCAAAATAATTGTATATACGTAGTGTTCATACACACCGTCTGATCTGTTTGTACACGGCTGTGTACCTAGAAATATATTTAAAAAAAAAGCCTTTTCATTGGCACCTGTACTTTGCGTTCTCTTGCAAAATAATTGTATATACGTAGTGTTCATACACACCGTCTGATTTGTTTGTAGACGGCTGTGTACCTAGAAATATAAAAAAAAAAAGCCTTTTCATTGGCACCTGTACTTTGCGTTCTCTTGCAAAATAATTGTATATACGCAGTGTTCATACACACCGTCTGATCTGTTTGTACACGGCTGTGTACCTAGAAATATATTAAAAAAAAAGCCTTTTCATTGGCACCTTTACTTTGCATTCTCTTGCAAAATAATTGTATATACGTAGTGTTCATACACACCGTCTGATCTGTTTGTACACGGCTGTGTACCTAGAAATATATTTAAAAAAAAGCCTTTTCATTGGCACCTGTACTTTGCGTTCTCTTGCAAAATAATTGTATATACGTAGTGTTCATACACACCGTCTGATCTGTTTGTACACGGCTGTGTACCTAGAAATATAAAAAAAAAGCCTTTTCATTGGCACCTGTACTTTGCGTTCTCTGCAAAATAATTGATATACGTAGTGTTCATACACACCGTCTGATCTGTTTGTACACGGCTATGTACCTAGAAATATATTTAAAAAAAAGCCTTTTCATTGGCACCTGTACTTTGCGTTCTCTTGCAAAATAATTGTATATACGTAGTGTTCATACACACCATCTGATCTGTTTGTACACGGCTGTGTACCTAGAAATATATTTAAAAAAAAAGCCTTTTCATTGGCACCTGTACTTTGTGTTCTCTTGCAAAATAATTTGTATATACGTAGTTGTTCATACACACCGTCTGAACTGTTAGTACACGGCTGTGAAGGCAAAATATTGTAACCAAAAAAAAATAAAATGCGGAGGGGGGCTAGCGGAATCGGACGTGGACGAGGACGGGGGCGCAGAAATGCTGTTGGTGGCCTTGTTGAAGCCAGTGGGGATACAATGCGTGCTGGTGAGGGTCAGCCAGGATCCCACTCATCCAGAATCCCTGCCTTTCTGGGACAGTTAAGCAGGGGGCGGGTTACACCGCTGTTGAGGCCTGAGCAGGTTGAAAAGGTGGTGCAATGGATAGCCGATAGCGCTTCCACACAGTTGTCCACCAGCCAGTCATCCACACAGTCTTACTCTGACCCTCCTTCCTCCACACCTGGCCAACAGAGTCATCCCACCATTGACCCCTCCCAGGAGCTCTTTTCGGGTCCTTTTTCAGATGTGCCGGAAGAATCCCAGGAGCTAGCAGAGGAATTTGTTTGTAGTGATGCCCAACCACTTGAGTATTCGCCATCTCCTGCTGATGTGGACCCTGAACCAGCATCTGTTATCATGAGCGATGATGATGATGAGACGCAGTTGCCATCAAGGGAGGCTGTTGGAATGTCCAGTGGGCAGGAGGAGGAGCAGAGTGAGGAAGTGGAAGAGGAGGTGGTGGATGACGAAATGACCGACCCCACTTGGCCAGGGGTGATGTCCAGCGGGGAAAGCAGTGGAGAGGTGGTGGTCTGCGCAGCACCGAAAAAGGCAGCAAGAGGCAGAGGGATGTCCAGAGGCAGAGGGATGTCCAGAGGCAGAGGGATGTCCACAGGCAGAGGGATGTCCAGAGCAGAGGGATGTCCACAGGCAGAGGGATGTCCACAGGCAGAGGACAGTCCAGGCAGAGAAGTGAAGCCACAGCCAGCAGGGCCGAAGCTGTTCCCGGCAGCGGGCAGTCGCGCAAAGCTCCCCCATCGAGGCCTCGTACTTCTGTGGTGTGGAGATTTTTTAATGTTTGTGCGGATGACAAACTGAGCGCGGTTTGCACACTCTGCCACTCAAAACTGAGTAGGGGCTCTGAGAAGAGCAATCTGACCACCTCAGGCATGCGGCGTCACTTGGAAGTCAAGCACTGGGCTGAGTGGGAGAGAGCAAACGCAATACAACCTGCGCCCGGTCTTGCTGCCACTGCCTCTTCCCCTTTGTTGTGTGCTGCCACTGCGGTCCAGACCTCCAGCCAGGACACCTCCACATCTGCCTCTGCCTCGGCTACTTTGGGGCCTTCTCCTTCAGCTCCCTTCCCCGCCTCTTCGCCTGCACCTTCACACTCCTCGTCCCAACAACTGTCCATCTCGCAGGCGTTCGACTGCAGGCGGAAGTACGCCTCGAGTCACCCCCAAGCCCAAGCCTTAAACTGCCACATGTCCAAACTGCTGGCCCTGGAGATGTTGCCGTTTAGGCTTGTGGAGACGCAGGCCTTCCGCGACCTGATGGCGGCTGCCGCACCTCGCTATTCCGTCCCCAGCCGCCACTACTTTTCCCGGAGTGCCGTCCCCGCCCTGCACCAGCACGTGTCGCGTAACATCAGGCGGGCCCTGAGGTACGCAGTCAGCGCAAAGGTCCACTTGACCACCGACTCGTGGACAAGCGCTTGCGGCCAAGGACGATACATCTCTTTGACGGCACACTGGGTGAATGTAGTGGAAGCGGGGACGGGGTCGCAAACAGAGACGGCCTACCTACCACCCCCGCCCAAGATTGCCAGCATGGGTTCTGATAAACCCCCCTCCTCCTCCTCCTCCTCCTCCTCCTCTGCCTTAACATCGCCCTCAGCCGCTAGCTGGAAGCGTTGCAGCACTGGCGCGGGGAGACGTCAGCAGGCGGTGCTTAAGCTCATCAGCTTGGGCGACAGGAAGCACAGCGCCCCAGAGGTTAGGGACGCCATATTGCAGCAGACGGAGATGTGGCTGTCGCTGCTGCAGCTAGGACCAGGCATGGTCGTGTGCGATAACGGCCGTAACCTGGTGGCGGCTCTGGAGCTTGCCGAACTCAATCACGTACCATGCCTGGCCCACGTTTTTAATCTGGTAGTCCAAAAATTTCTAAAGACTTACCCCAACCTGGCAGAGCTACTGGTGAAAGTGCGGCGCTTGTGCGCTCACTTTCGGAAGTCAACTGTAGCTGCTGCTAGCTTAAAAAAACTCCAGCAACGCCTCCATTTGCCTGAACATCGGCTGTTGTGCGACCTGCCGACTCGCTGGAATTCCACCTATTCCATGTTGGCCAGGGTGTGTGAGCAGCAGAGAGCATTGATGGAGTACCAGATTATGAATCCACGCGTGCCTCCAACTCAGCTCCCTCGGTTTGCCAACCACGAGTGGCCATGGATGGCAGACATATGCGATGTACTGCGTATCTTTGAGGAGTCCACCAAGAAGGTCAGCAGCGAGGACGCTATAGTGAGCGTAACCATCCCGCTCCTATGCGTCCTTAAAGAATCGCTCATCGCAATAAGGGAGAACGCATTGCACGCAGAGGAGACGGGGGTAGGAGGAGACGCAACGGAGCTACACAGTCAGACCACACTTTTGTCTGCTTCTCGGTGGCAGTTGCAGGAGGAGGAGGAGGATGAGGAGGAGGAGGAGAGGACGACGTGGAGGTGGCTGTGGAAGAGGAGGAGGATGCTAGCGGCGAGGGTAGCAGTCAGGCTGTGTGCGTCCCATTGGTTCAGCGCGGATGGGGCGGAGAGGAGGCGGAAGAGGAAGAGGAGGAAATGGCAAGTGATCCTTCTGGTGGGGGCAGTGACGTCATGCCTATTCAGAGTCTGGCACACATGGCTGACTTCATGCTGGGCTGCTTTTCCCGGGACACACGTGTTGTCCGGATAGTGGAGAACAAACTGTACTGGGTCTTCGCAATCCTGGACCCCCGGTATAAAGATAACGTCTCCTCTTTTATTCCGGTAGAGGAGAGGACGAATCGATTGCTGGAATACCAGAGGGAACTCGTGCAGAACATGATGGAGATTTTCCCACCCACCATCGCTGGCGGCAGAGAGGAGAGGGTCTCCCAGAGTCCCTCAACATTGATCAGGCCCACAGCCACCAGGGGAACACTCTCCAAGGTGTGGGACACGTTCATGGCACCCCCTCGTGCAACTTCCATCACTGCGGGGCCCGCTATCAGCAGGAGGGACAAGTATCGGCGGATGTTGCGGGAGTACCTGGCAGACCGTAACCCTGTCCTCCCCGATCCCTCGGCGTCCTACACTTACTGGGTCTCCAAGTTGGACACGTGGCTGGAACTGTCCCTGTACGCCTTGGAGGTGCTTGCCTGCCCTGCCGCCAGCGTGCTATCCGAAAGGGTGTTCAGCGCAGCCGGGGGCATTATAACCGATAAGCGCAGCCGCCTGTCAACCGACAGTGCCGACAGGCTGACGCTAATCAAAATGAACAGCAAGTGGATTGACCCGGACTTTGCTTCTCCAACAGTGGAAAGCAGCCAAAAGTGAAGTGCCATCTGTATGAAGCGCCATTTCCTCCTCCACCTCCTCCTCCTCCTCCTTAACCGCCGTAGAATTGCTCCGTAAATAAAAAAAATTATATATTTATGGCTCACCTCTTGGGCCTCCACAAAATTTTTAAGAGGTCTCACCTCTTGTGCCGCCACATAATTTTTAAGAGGTCTCACCTCTTGTGCCGCCACATAATTTTTAAGAGGTCTCACCTCTTGGGCCTCCACATAATTTTTAAGAGCTCTCACCTCTTGGGCCTCCACATATTTAGAGGTCTCCCTTGGCCTCCAATATTTAAGAGGTCTCACCTCTTGGGCCTCCACATAATTTTTAAGAGGTCTCACCTCTTGGGCCTCCACAAAATTTTTAAGCGGTCTCACCTCTTGGGCCGCCACATAATTTTTAAGAGGTCTCACCTCTTGGGCCTCCACATAATTTTTAAGAGGTCTCACCTCTTGGGCCTCCACATAATTTTTAAGAGCTCTCACCTCTTGGGCCTCCACATAATTTTTAAGAGGTCTCACCTCTTGGGCCTCCACATAATTATTAAGAGGTCTCACCTCTTGGGCCTCCACATAATTTTATCGAGGTCTCACCTCTTGGGCCTCCACATAATTTTATCGAGGTCTCACCTCTTGGGTCTCCACATAATTTTTAAGAGGTCTCACCTCTTGGGCCTCCACATAATTTTTAAGAGGTCTCACCTCTTGGGCCTCCACATAATTTTTAAGAGGTCTCACCTCTTGGGCCTCCACATAATTTTTAAGAGGTCTCACCTCTTGGGCCTCCACAAAATTTTTAAGAGGTCTCACCTCTTGGGCCGCCACATAATTTTACGAGGTCTCACCTCTTGGGCCGCCACATAATTTTTAAGAGGTCTCACCTCTTGGGCCTCCACATAATTTTTAAGAGCTCTCACCTCTTTGGCCTCTACATAATTTTTAAGAGGTCTCACCTCTTGGGCCTCCACATAATTTTTAAGAGGTATCACCTCTTGGGCCTCCACATAATTTTTAAGAGGTCTCACCTCTTGGGCCTCCACATAATTTTTAAGAGGTCTCACCTCTTGGGCCTCCACATAATTTTTAAGAGGTCTCACCTCTTTAGCCTCCACACAATTTTTAAGACGTCTCACCTCTTGGGCCTACAAACAATTTTTATTATGGCTCACCTCTTGGGCCTTAATACAATTTTTAAGAGATCTCACCTCTTGGGCCTCCATATAATTTTTTCGAGGGCTCACCTCAAGCTAACTTTGCGCACTCATTAAAATATTTTCACAACAAGGACCTAAGAGCCCTCGATGGGAGAGCTTTGTGTGGGGGCCTGTTATAGGGAAGAGATGCGGCCCTGCGGGCTCTAGCCTGCCTTCTCCATGAGCCTCTGGCCAGCCCACGGCCTCTTCCTGCCTTTTGCGGTCCTACGCATCCCTCAACATCCCCACTGCTTTACCTGCTAGACATGACACTGGGCCAGGTCGGGTCACTGACATCTCAAGCGCCAACAATTTGGGCATTTTAAGGCTTCTGCATGTGTTTGAGTTGTTTTTACATTTTAAAGAAGACATGTCTGACCACATCTCACACACACACACAATGACAATTAGGGGTGGGGTCTATTTGCTTTCCCCTCTGCCTATGCCATCTGTGGTTGTCATAGGCAACGTGATTTTAAGGGGTGCAGAATTTTATCTTCTTTTTTGTCTAGTTTGGCTTGGGGTCCATGGCAATGTAGAGGAAAGAAGGTTTCCTTGTATGGTCTCACTTTACAGAGAGGTTACATTGTCTTTGGAGTGTATTGTTGAGAGGCTGTGATAGTGGCGTAATAGTGCGACTTGGGCGCGTTATATGCACCCAGACATGCTTCCCCTGCTGTCCTAGTTGCATTCCAGCAGTGTTGGCATACTTTTCTGAGGTTTCAGGGTGGACTTGGTGACCTCCAAGTGGTCGAATTGAGATTTCCAAGTGGCGAGCATTTTTTTCCCATAGACTTTAATGGGATTCGATATTCGGTCGAATAGTCGAATATCGCGGTCTATTCGAATCGAATTTCGAACTTTCGAATATTTCACTACTCGCTCATCTCTAGTCATTAGCACTAAAAGAAACATATAATAATTGTAAAGTAAAAGAAACAAAATCTAGGGAAATATTTCATGCGAAACACAATTGTTCATCTCTCTATTTATGTTTAGTGCCTGGTTCCAAACAACTCTATTTAATTCTTTTCAACCTGTGTTTAATTAAAGGTAGTATTTATTCCTCTCTAATTCCTACATAGCAACATGACATGAAGTGGGAAGTACATGTTGCCTTGATAGGTGCTAACTTGGGAAAACAGACACAAAGTAAAATGCAGTTGCATTACATGTAGAAATCAACAAGATTGTTGTTGCAGTTTCTTTTCTGGATTCATAGAAAACATTCATTTTTAAGAATAAGTCTCATTGGCTCACTCAACTCACTCAAGTGATCTTCAGTGAATATGCTTAGGCGGGCCATATACATTAGACAGGTGTCAGATGATACCTATCAAACCCTTCATACATATGTATGTTTGGCTCAGTTTGGAGGCCCCCATACACATCAGATGGTGGGCCACACCCTCCAAAGTTGGAGGTTTTGGACTTTGATCTAAAGGCCAGCTTAAGGCTTATTCATTGGTAAGTTTTCAATTTGAACAATATTTTTTTCATAACAATATCTTAATTGTCAGACTTCATAAAACCATGTACATTGCAGTAACTTTATAGATCCAGGTGGTACTTTTTCTCCTTGTGGAGAGCACCTAGTAGAAGTATAGAGTCTTTCTCTTTAAAAAAAAAAATGGAAGCTGAACCTCTATATCCACCAGATGTAAGGTAGCTATCCTATAAGTCAGTGTTTGGAAAGAGAGAACATTTTCATACCTTTTGCCCAGCATTGCAGAGATACAATACTTTTTACGCCTACAAGTTACTTTCCAGAAGCAGTAATAATGCCTCCTGGACCCTGACTAAGGCCTCTGACCAAGTTGAGCCAGTTCTCTCACTGATGAGGGGAGACACCCCAAAATAGCTGTCTGCAGATAAGGTACTGGCTTAGCTATAATCCAAAACTATGTCTCAAGGTCTGTTTAAAAGGTCAAACATTGACTTAAAGGATCTGGTAACATAGAAGCTCAGCTTTTGCTTTTGTTTTCTTGCAAAGAAATCTAATTTGAGTAACTTTAGGGGTAAACCTGTGTAAATTCAATTTAGTAGTACAGGTTAATACTACATTGTATTTGAGTTGCATAAATTTAAAAAAGAAAATGGCAAAATTCAAATTCGTTTTAAATTAAAGGGATGGTCTGTGATATGAAAAACATGGCTACTTTCTACCAGAAACAACTGTGTCCATGGGCTGTACCTCAAATCACAGCTCACCCTCATGCAAGTGAATCTGCAATATCCGACACAACCTAGTACAGTTTCTACTACAAAGCAACCATGTTTTTCCAATGTCAGACATACCCTGTAAAAAACAGAAAAACCTGTTAAAAATGTTGTTAAATTTATGACAACTTACAGAAGAGCATATCTTTCAGTTCTACATTTACCTTTCTGTGTTTTTACATTTTTGGGCAAGAAAGATTTATTTAGGTGACCAACACCAAATTATATTTAGTATTTCTAATTTAGTCTTACAATAGACATGGAGCTATCATTACAATGTATATTATACAATATGTTCACAGGACAATCAGACAAAAAATGAAAACATGAGACATAAATGATTAAATGATTAGGCTGAGCGACATACATTGCCAAGCAACTCATTAGCAAATATCTTTGTGAGATGAAGGAAATAAAAATAGGAGCAAAGCAGTACATTGAACACCATACAATCATTCATTGTGCATGAATATCTTAAGAGCACATTTATCAAGCAATGGACTGGTCAGCTGTAGCAGGAGATTTCTTTGGGTACACATATATTTGCAATTGAATTAACTTCCTTAAAAAGACTATAAATTCTAGGGTACATATTTTCTTACTTTAACTGGATAAAATGTTGTGCAAAATGCAAAAACTCTAGTGCTCTCAGGAGAATGGGGCCATGAATGTAAAATAGGAATAGTGGAGAAATTAATTAAGTTGCATTTTTCTAACATATATTGCAGTAAGATGTGTTGAAATTATTAAGAGTGTATTCCGGCTTTGTGATATCAATGACCTGTTCTTATAATAGTCATCAATATCAGATTGGTGGGAGTCTGACTCTCAGCACCCACACTGATCAGTTGTTTGAAGAGGCTGTGGCACTAGTGCAAGGTCTGTGTTCTTTTCAGTGTTTACCTAAGCGCTGTCTACATTCGAGGTCTATTGCAGAGAACCACTTCTGACTTCTCCATTGCTCGGTGCACAGCACTCAATTAGTAGTATGTAGTGCATAGAGGATGCACCTGTGCCACTTCCTCTATTGGACCCACAGATCAAGTGATTGCAAGGTGTCTTAAGGGCAGAGCTCTGCCTGTGAAGGATGCCCCCATAAGGGCTTGTTTTCCACTTTAACTGGAATTCCTTTGGATGCTCTACTTACAGTGAAAAAGTGGGGGAAAAAGTGTCAGTGTCTCCCAGGTCTTTAAATGACCTCTTGCGTAAAAAATAAATTTAAAAAGTAAGTAAAAATATATATAACAATGTATAAATACCATAGTCTGTACAAAATATATATTAAAACAAACTACACAAAATATGGAACCCATTTTAAAGATTTATTTTGTGCATATATAAAGAATAAGGAGGTACAGTTTGAAAACAAAATTATTTTTCTTTGTTTCCCAAAATAAAGCTAAAAAAAGAAAAAGCATATGAAAAACATTAATAAAAAGCTCTAGGTGTCACATAACGTTGCGAAAATTATTTTCACAGTTCAACAAATAAAAAGGTTAACACCACCATGAACAGTTAAACCACTACGTAGGCTTAATCATAAAAAAAGTATCTGGTCATTAAGGTCTTTTAAGACTTGGTCATTAAGGGGTTAAAAATGCTGGTTCACAGGAGGCACCTCCCATCCCTCTAAGACCTGCTCACTATTCTTGCCACTTTTAAAAAGTGGTGAGAGAAGCCCAAAATGGCAAAAAGTCCCAAATTATTGTGCAAATGCGGCATGCACCATAATTTGACGCTTTTCATCACCAGAAATGTGGTACAAAAGCAAAAATTCCTCCTCTCCAAGGAGATTGATAAGTCAGGAGAGGCTGGCAATTTGGTATTAGATGTGGCTACACTGTCTGCCATCTGCCCTTCCACTATTAAAGATAGAAGATTAACACAATAGCTTTGACAGGCAAGGCCCTGGAGTTAAGGTGGCTGAAATCTTTGAGGCTACTATATTGGTTTCATATTAAAACTAATGGTAGTCATTATATTCTAAGAATTTCGAGATGTGGTAAGGGTGGCCAGGAGGTGCAGACATTAATATCAATTTAAGTGTCCTATATGACTGTCTATTCTTACTTAAACATTAGCAAACAGTCATGTCAGGGGCAAATAGCTATAGTCTGCTTAAAAGGATTTAACTAGTCATTAGATTTTCATTTAACTTTGAGTATATCACTAGTACAAGTAACTATAAAAAACTTTGTAATATATATAATCACAGAAAAAACATCTATTTCTTCTATTATTGACTGCACATACCCTTTCCCCTTGTTCCTAAACTAACTTTCTCTCTAAAACTTCTGCTGAATCTGTCTAAAGACAGACCAGCTGACAGAAGTATCAGATTAAACAAATCAATAAAAGCCTATGGAGAAGTGAGGTGGAATAGTGAGCAGGAGTTAATTGAGACAAGAGAGACACTCACAAAGAGGCTGCACCACCTAAATTGGTGTCTTCCTTCTCAGCCCAAGTGCTTTAATCATATAAGTGCAGTTCAGTGTTTTTCTATAATGTTGCCCCTTGATCCTGAAGCTGCCTTTCAGGGAGTGAAAGTTAGCAAGCAGATTCTCCTCTCATTTCTGCGTGCAGTGCATGGGAGCTAGTCTCCACTTTCCAACTATGGGGGAACTGCAAACTAAAGAAATAGCACAGAGATGAGAAAACTGCTAAAATGCCACACAAGTGTCATATAACGGCCAGAAATAGTGTTATTCCTCTTGTACACACAATGTACTATTGATTAATGCAAAGACTGTTGAAAAGTTGGTATGCTTTAAAATATGTGAGATTATGTCCATTTGATTTAAAGTTATGTTTACACAACTGACTTGCCTCGCTTTTTTAATATTATACACACAGATATAAAACATTATCGATGGGGACTTCTCAATGTAGATGGCTAGAAGGTCATTTGGCAAACTTTTGGGCATCCATATTGATCTAATAATAAACTCCCAAAAATGGAGGAAGACTTCTTAGATTGACACATTTTAGTGCTTTTAGTACCCTGTAAAAAATCTACAGGCAATTCCAACTTTGAATCCTTATGTACTAACATTCTGTTTCACTTATTTATGTGCTTCTTTTTTTGTTTCTGTGTGTTCTAGTATAGAGTTGAGGTTTGTATATGCAGCATATGTAATACTTTTCTTTCTATTTTACTATGTACTGAGCTAAATTACTCATGCTTCTAAATTCATCAGATGAGCTGTCTGCAATAAGCAATGCTTAGCCACATATCTCCAACAGCTTGATAAATAGCACACTATATTAAGGACAGACACCCTTGGAACACCAGCTGGAAATCTAATTTTGCATTTCTAGGCTTTGAATTTTGCATATAATTTTGCATTTTTATATGAAAACTTCAGTCAGTATGAATACAATCAAATGGATGGTTAAGAATTACCATAACTGGAGTGCCAATTGTTGCCCACCTCTCCTTTATACAGTAATTAATATTTCATTTAATCATAACATTTTTAAAATCCCATACCTTTCCGGATCCCTCCATCAGTATTGCACGAGTAATCACCTGCTGTCAGGAGAAAACATGTTCCTGCTCTTCTGTTTTTGTCCCTGGTGCTAGATCGTCTCATCGGGTGTCTTTCTCCAGGTGATAGTGGTTGGTCACTTCCTGAGCTATCCTCACCTAGTAATATTTAAGAAGGATTTGTACCAAAGAAAGGAGTTATAAAGAGTTGACTATACTATTAAAGCATAATATTCAAATATTAATAATTAATACCACATATTTATTTTCTACAAATATAAAATTTAAAACAATCTTCAAAAGTAATTGAATCTCAAGACTCTGAAGTCTTTTTCCCACTCTTAAGACAAATTGTAAAAAGTAATAATAATGTAATAGTTTGCTTTTCGTCTGGGTTTTCTGTGTCAGTTGTGGTTTACACGTCGAAGGTTTAAATTGAACCTCTATTAAACTATCACTATAGAATACAGGCAATAAATACAATAAGATCTCTTTAACCAACCATATTTTATTATTAAGTAGTGTTGAGCGAAGCGTGCTTTAGATCCAGGATCCTAATATAACAGAGTCCGCTGAAAATCTGCTACCATTATAATCATTCTTATGGGGGACTTCAACTACCCAGATATAGACTGGGAAACTGAAAGCTATGGTTCTCTTAAAGAAAACAAGTTCTTGTCAATAACTGAAGACAATTTCCCAACAGGCACAGGGTCCCAACACTTCCCTAGCTGACAAGATCCGACTAGAGGGACAGCCATACTGAACTTAGTATTAACCAATAGACCTGACAGAACGACAGAGGTTCAAGTGGGGGGACATCTGGGACCATAATATACTAAACATACAGTTTTCATTCAAAAGGGTGTTTTTACAAATAGGCACAAAACAACTAAACTTCTGAAAAAGCTAAATTTTATAAGATTAGAGAGGCTATTAGCCTCACTAACTGGGACAATGCCCTCAAAAATAAAAATACAGCCAGAAAATGAGAAATTTTCAAAAGCATCCTAAACTTTCATTGTGAGAGGTACATGCCTAATGGGATTGACAGGATCAGGAACAGGGGGGAAAAATACAATTGGGATATGTTAAGCGGGAAATAACATCAGTTCATCGCTGATCGCCGCTTCTGAGAAAAAGAGATTTCAGGGGTTAATCGGTTGAAAAAAATAATGCATTTCTTATCCATTTGAGTGCAAAGAGGCCGGTACGGCCATCTTGATTGAAGATCCCATGTGAAATCTTAAGTGCAGCGTGATGACATCATCTTGTTGGGTGGCGTGGTGACTTCATACGTCAGCGCACAGGAGATTTTGCGCGGGATCTTCAATCAAGATGGTCGTGGCAGCGTCATCACGCTCAAATGGATGAGGTTATTTTGATTTATTTTTAACACCTTTTAAGTGAATATTGACAATCAAATCTTTTACAATCAACTAATCAAAACATTCAGTTTTTTTCTATATTTAGTGAATACAACAGTTGCGCCAACTTATGTTAACATTAAAATCTACTTTCTGTGAATGAAATGCGATTTTTTATTTATTAAAGATAAAAAGGGTGAAGAAATTGCCTTTCATATTGTCTAGCACATTTTACACATGGAAATAGTTGGCCCTGCTTTTGCACATGTATTCCCCTGAAGAGCATGGCAGCCAGGGATGCACCACCAATGAGGCCTGATGAGGTGATCGTCTCAGGCAGCACCAGGTAGGGGCAAGAGAAGGACATTCAAAGGACCATGGGCTGAAGGGAATGGGTTAGGTTAAGAAATTGGCATTGGGGAAGGACGGGCTCCGTTTCAGTTTTCGCCTCAGGCAGCAGAAAGGCTAGGAACACTCCTGATGACAGCCAATCGAAAAGTTCAAGAGAAGCCTGCACTAACTATGATGCTGACTTATCCAGTTTTATTTCTTGATTCATATAAGGCATAAGGATCCATATAAAATATGCTTCCACATTTCAATCAGACTGTAATCTTAATCATAAGAATCAATATCACTGTCTGATCCTGCTGTTTTTTTCTTGATCTTTGGCACATTTTGTAAACTGCTGATTTGAATGGTACAATATAATACAAAGACCATTGTTGGCATAAAATGTGTACCAAAATGTGTTATATTTTCAGTTTGTGCTCACCTTACCTGGTGTGCACAGCTAGAAAAAATTATGTAACAAAATTCGGGGTGCTTTTTCTCCTGTTATCATTTGTGAGAGTGAAAAATCAAGGGCTAAAGTAACATTCTATTGGATGAAATTATTTTTTTTTTCATTTTCAGAGACAAGTGTTTCTAAATTATTTGAAACACCTGTGAAATCAAAGCAACCCTTGATAAATTCCTTAAGAAGTATAGTTTCAAAATCAGGTCACTTTATGGGAGTTTCCACTGTGGAGGCACTTCAGGGTCTCTTCAAATATGACATGGCGCCCAAAAACCTTACCAGAAAAATTTGCTCTCCAAAAGCCAAAAGGACCCCTTAATTACCCATATGTGCCTCTTCCGGGATGAAGCCAACCCCAACTGGAGGTACATATGGGTAATTAATTCTGTCCTTGGTATTTTTGTATTTATATTTTGTTATTTGCACTTGCACTTTATGTGAATACTTCTTTGATTGTGGGACATTTATAAATTACTACTTATGCAATTTTATATTTTGGGAATAATAAAGAGTATTATAAATTCCATGTGGTCTGGCTTATTCATATAGGTTTTCATCACATATAGGGTGTTGCAGTGTTCAGGAAAAAATGCATAACAAACTGTAGGGTGCTTTATCTCGTGTTACCCCTTGTGAAAATGAAAAAAAAAATAGTCATAAAATAGCAACATTTTATTTGTTGAAATTAAATTTTTCATTTTAACAGCCAAGTTTTTCTACATTCTTTGAAACTCCTGTTTGGTCAAGACTAAAGACACTTTTTACACAATTTTCTGGAGGAGTGTAGTTTCCAAAATTGTGTCAATTTCTGGAGGCTTTAGCTGCAGGGGAACCTCATGATACCCGAAAGACATTCAAGCAAAATCTGCTGTCCAAAACCATATGGTGTGCCTTCCCTTCTGAGCCCTATCTTATTCCCATACAGAAGTTTACGACCACATATGGGGTGGTTCTGTAAACTAATACCGTTTATAAAATTAGCTTTGAATAATATGAAAGTTGACGTTTCTAAAATAGGATGGGTGGTTTTTATTATGTAAACCCCTCAATGTCACTTCATAACTGAATTGATCTTTAAAGTTGGTTTTCAATATTTTCTAGAAAATTTTAAAAAACGCTTCTAAAATTCTAAGCCATCTAACAACGTAAAAATAAAAATTACATTTACAAAATGATGCCAAAATAAAATAGATGTATGATGAATGTTAACTATTTTGTGACGTACAAAGCAGGGAAATTCAAATTTACAAAATTGCCAATTTTCAAAAATTTTCTGTAAATTCTGTATTTTTAAATAAATAGCGATAAAACATATTGACCCATATTTATCACTAACATGAAGTACAATGTATCCATAAAATCATTCCAAAGTTATCACAAAGTAATAAGTTACATTTGCAAAATTAGGTTCAGTCAGGTAGGTGAACGGGCTTGGTCTGGGAGTAGTTAAACGTTTTTTTTTCTCCTGATATTGATGACCTATTACTCAGGATGTCATCTAAATTAGGAGCCTAGAAGTCCCCATTTAAGTATAGGGTAAAATATAATAGAATAAAATATCTAAAGTATTTTATTTCATATGTACAGTATCTACTTTTCTGCTGTCAGTTTTCTTATGTCTGTATATTTATACCTAAAATTTAGATTAAAAAAACTTAAAAATGCACCAATATCTTGAATATCTTACAAGTTGCACTTGATATATCTGTGTCACTATTCTTCTACTATACCTGACATGTGCTCCATCAGTCGGTTGTCTTTACCAAGACATGCGTCCACCTGTGTGCTGTTGCATCCCATATTAAGATCCATCTTGCAGAATGTAGGAGAGCCAGCCTGAGGTCCATGTGGAATGTATTTCTTTCTTTTTCTTGGAAGTTTCTGTTTTGCCATAGCAAGGGAGTAGTACATTCCAAAATTGTTAACAATGACTGGAACAGGCATTGCAATTGTAAGTACACCAGCCAACGCACATAGTGCTCCTACCAGCATTCCTGACCAAGTCTGAGGATACATGTCACCATATCCTAATGTGGTCATAGTAACCACAGCCCACCAGAAACCAATGGGAATATTTTTAAACTGTGTATGCTTGCTTGCTGATGGATCATTTGGACTGGCACCTATTCTCTCCGCATAGTAGATCATTGTGGCAAATATTAAGACTCCTAGAGCCAAAAATATTATGAGAAGCAAAAATTCATTAGTGCTAGCTCGAAGAGTGTGCCCAAGCACTCTTAGTCCTACAAAATGGCGGGTTAGTTTAAAAATTCGGAGGATGCGGACAAATCTCACAACCCTGAGGAATCCTAATACATCCTTAGCAGCTTTGGAGGAAAGCCCACTTAGTCCAACCTCCAGGTAAAATGGCAATATAGCCACAAAATCTATAATGTTTAGTAGATTTCTGATGAATTCAAGTTTGTCAGGGCAGAAAGTGACACGTACTAAAAACTCAAATGTAAACCATACCACACAAACTCCTTCAACGTATGTCAATGCAGGGTCAGTCTCAATCTCAATTAATGACACCATTTCTGTGCCATTATTCACAGTTTCAGTTTTATTGATGATGGAATTAAATGCTTCATGAGTCTCCAGACAAAACGTCGTTATAGATACCAAGATGAAGAACAAGGAAGCAAAGGCAATGAACTGAAAGAAAAAAAAAAAGAAACTCAAATTACTGTATAATATACAAGTAGAGGGCTTTTAACAAAAAAATGTTTATACACATATTATATGCTAATATGATTAACAGCTTGAATATATATTACCATAGAAATCACCAAATTTCTTAAAATTCATTTTGTCTAAATTTTAAATTTTCAAAACATTTGATTTGTGTCCAAATTGATTCTACACAAATCAAAGTTGCTCTAATAGGACTACAAATTGGAATATGACACTCTGAGGTTACCAATGACTCAAATTTTTTTATATTTTTGTCTATTATTCTCTGCCCCCTTTTGAACTTAATGACAGCAATAGCAAATTATGTCAGAGTGACAATGACATATATAGCAATGGGTAAACATCAGGTTGTGTTAACAGAGTGTTTAAAAACATACTGTGCCATTGCATGTGTTATGCTTTTTCATATTAGAAAGCTTCTAAAAACTGTCCCTTATTGGGGGCAGATAGAGGTTAAACACACACAGTGCTCTTGGAAAAACAGTGACTTGTTGGGACAAGGGTCCATAAAGTATGCCTTAACAGGGGCATGTATCTGCCCCTATTTATAGACACACACGTCAATGTCATAACAAAGTGGCTTGTTCTGCATAAGCATTAAAAGTTATTTGTTAAAAGGATCATAATGTCTGTCTGTACTTAAACACACAGAAGTATTAATTGTCAGAAGAAACAGTGGCTTGTTCTAAACAATCCTGGAAAAATTCTTCCTTTTAATTGGAAAGGGTAAAGTAATATTGACACGTGGCCAGAATAGTAGTATGGAACAGACAAGGCAGTAGTTGTGTGTGTGGCTGCTTAAGGGTAGAAGTAGTGATGGCTGTGTACCGGTAATGGTAAAGGCAGTAAGGGTAATGGAAATGGCAGTAGGAGGATTAGCAGCAGGGAGTAGCGGCTGCTGTGGTGGCAGTAGCAGCTATACAATACAAAACATGATGATAGCACCTGTACGGTATGGAACATAATGGTAGGCTGGTTGATAGTGGCCGTGGCATGATGATGTCAGGGGCAGCAGCAGTGATAGGAAACATGATGGTAGGCAAGCAGACAGCAGCAGTTACATGATGGCAGCAGCAGTCATACGGTACAGTACATGATGCTAGGCAGGTTGGCAGAGGATGTGGCATGATAGTGGCAGCAGCAGCCATATTATACAATATAACTTTATTAATCCCAATGGGAAATAAAAATGGGAAGTTACAGCAGCTTACAAACAATTTAAAACACATAACATAGAACAGAAATTACAAACACAATAAAATAATCCCAAATAAAATTTGAAAACCATATAACCCACTTCTCACTACCATATAACCCACTACATATAAAAACCATATAACCCACTACATTCTTCCAAATATTTATAAGATAATAATTACCTATTATTCATGACTCAATAGCCTCAGGCAAAAAAAAAATCTTGTACCAGTCCATATACAAAACTGTTCATATCTCTAACTAAAAGGTCTGCACTGTCCAACTGAAATATGATGGAGTAGGTGATTTACATTCTTTGCAATTGCACTAAGCTCATTAAGCATCCTTCGCAGCATCCTCCAGAGTTTCTAGGCGACAACCTACTACAATTCCTGTCTTTTTAGTAAACGTATTCTATTTAGAGATGAGCGAATCTATTCGCCGCTTCGTAGATTCGATACGAATCTTGGAAATTTTATGCTGCAAAGCGAATTCGGATTTTAAGAGATTCGCCTCGTTAGATTCGAAAATGTTCTTAAAGCTTTCTAAGCATTTGCTACGGACTTGTCCAATAAATTGTACGCTAATGTTACATATAAGTTACTTTATACGCTGATGCGTATGAATTCAGTTAATTAGCAAACTTTTAATGTTCGCTATTCGTGTGGCAAAAAGCCTGGGAAGAAAGCGGTCACCTGACCTAGTGGGAAG
The DNA here is from genome assembly GCA_900303285.1 of Rhinella marina. Lineage (NCBI taxonomy): Eukaryota > Metazoa > Chordata > Amphibia > Anura > Bufonidae > Rhinella > Rhinella marina. Next base: position 86,831 of record ONZH01004078.1, read on the forward strand.
GGCTTGCTCTGATTGGCTCAGGCTCGGTAAGCCAGTGATGCATCAGTTGTGCTGCAACTGTGAAGTTCTGAGAGACAGAGAACTGTTTTGTTAAAATTGGGGTGTAATTGTTCTGGGAATCTATATTACACATATCAGGGATACTGCAGGGCCAGTGCAGGGCCAGTACAGGGCTAGTAATTAATCAGGCAGGGAGAGAGATAGGGAGAGAGACAGGGAGAGAGACAAAGACCAGCTGCAGGGCCACAGTAAAGTCAAAAATATCTGGCATGGAAAGGCAAAAGGGTTCCAGCCAGACCTCAAGCTCCAAAAAAAAAGAGAAGGCGGCACAGGGCAGCAGTGCCAAAGGACCTGTAGCCGGAGCTTCTACTTGTAGAATTCGTAATAGTTGGCCACTGTTCCACCAGGCTAACCCACCAAGGCACAAAATTGTAGTGGAGGAGAATGTGGATGAGGTAGTGGAGTGGATGGCACACTTATCTCAATCACAGCCGGATGATCTGCTGTCATCTGCTGATACAGTATCATGTAGCCAGGGGTCAGACTCAAAGCGTTCCTCCTGCTCCACCATTACGCTCCAGCAAAGCCTGTCATTTTCGTACGCAATTTGTATGCTCATGTGTACGTGTTCACATAAGTTGTGTAGCTTTAACAACTGTACGTTCGTTATTAGTGCGCGAATGTTCGCAAAACACCACATAATAACGTATGATTTGTATGCAGCTTCGCCGAATAGATTCGTATGAGATACGAATCTTTTAAAAAGTTCGGCAAACATTCGGTGAAGAGAATTTTGGATGATTTGCTCATCTCTAATTCTATTCTCATCACCAACTCTCATAGCAGTACCCAACTCCACTACAGGAAAAAAAAACAACATCTCCTGCATCTTTCCATACATATTTTAGGACTTAAGCCTTCTCAGAAAATATATTCTACTTAAGCCCTTCTTGAAATCCAGTTTAGCTCCATTTAGGTAAAATTTAGGGCAGTTTTCTTTAATAAGAGAAGGGTTATAGTAGGCGCATAAGTAGGTGTTATACCAAGGGCCTGGTGAAGAGGGACCCAAAAGTCCTCTTTGTTGCATAAGAATACACTAGTAGTAGGTGATATTACAGATTTTGCTTTGGAGTCAAAAAACTTCAAGTTATAGCTTTTTTATGGCATGCAGACAAACCATGTATAGATTTAAAAGATAACTTTTACTTTCAATGATGAAAATTAACACATAACACAAAATAAGTTTAAAAAATTTACATTTTAAAGTTACTTTTCTTTTTTTTTCCTTTTTTGTAGATTTAAAGGCTATGTATACCTTCTGGGGTAGAGATGAGCGAATCGATTCGTCAATTCGTTGATTCGTATTGAATCTTGGGAATTTTTAGCTGCAAAGCGAATCTGAATATTAGGTGATTCGCTTCGGCTTTGTATGCATTCGCTACATAGTTTGTCCTATAAATTATACGCTATTGCTACGTATAAGTCACTCTATACGCTGTTGCGTACGAATTCAATTCATTAGCGATGCAGACCCCTCCCCGGTAGCTCCGCCCCTTCTCCAGTGTGCAAGGAAGACGAGGCAACTCAGGCAATTAAGATGGCGACACAGCTAGGCCCTGACTGGGGAGGCATGGTGTGGGGCACTGACCCCTATGACGAGAAGGAACCGGAGGAGATCTATGTCTCTCAATATGTCCGGCAGCCTAAGAGGTCAGTTGAGGTGCCCGCTGAGGTGTTCACTCCGCTGGCTGACACGGCGGAGGTGGCAGGAGTTCCCACTCCGCCGCGGAAGGACTACTCCCTTCGGCAAAATTCAATGGTCCCCGAGGCTGTCACCCGGAACGCCCTGACCCTCTGGGAATACAAAAAGTTTGTAGAGGAGTGGGTTGTGCAGGTTTTGGAGCACCCACGGTCCGGTGACCCCAAGCTGGAGCACCGAAGGGGTACCGTTATTTGGTTCAGTGTGGAACGGGGAGTAGGTTTTATCGGCGATGAGGAGACGGCAGAAGAATTATACGTAAACCAACGTTCTGTAAAGCGGCCGTATCTTCCGCCCGTCCGCCACAATCTCCACGCAGGGGATTACGTGGAGTATACCCCCATGAAGAGCCTCCAAGGCCCCTTTGCTACTGGGGTGAAACTCCTTAAGCGACCAGCTACTCCTGCAACGCCCCAGAAGACTGGAGTGAGGAGACCCAGGCCGCAGAAGAGGCTCGGTGTTCCCATGAGACCAATGATGGGACTCTGCAATCTGAGGAGAAATCACAAGCTTAGCTGGAACCCCTGATACCAGATTTGCCACCGCCGCCGATCCTTCATGTGGGACAGATGACCACCAACAGTTTCGTGTACCAGCCATCGGTGGTACAATACCAACTGCCATGGTAGGTGCAGGCCGCACAGTCCGCCGCTCGCGGAAGACCGTTACCAGAGCTCTTGCAGCCGGAGATTCTGTCACCTTGTATGCCGGCGGGAGGATCTGGCCACTACAAGGTAATGGGCAAGGCCCAAGTTGCCACGGCCCTTGCCAGTGTGACCGCCCGGTCACTACCAAGACCCTAAGAGGTCGTGGGGGTCTGCTGCCGCAACCAGTGTCGCTTTCATGAGGCAGTCTTTTAGCTCCAGCAGCAGTGAAGAGGACATGCTGGCCTAAGGATCCTGCAGCTTTTATGGGAGCCACAATGTGGACTTAACCTGAAGGGTGAGCACTAGTTGGCATGTGTTTTTATTTTTGTTGCCCTGTGTTTGTCCTCACCCAGATGGACATGGATTGTCAGGACTCCCCCATAAAAAAAAAAAGTTTTAACCAAGTTGCGCAGACGTGCGCCTCATCCTTTTTTTCCCCCTTTTCAGGTTAATGGGGAGCCCCTTGAAAGAGGGTTTTTAAGGAACCTTTGCTGCTATTTTTTACCCATTTGGATTACAAATTTACCTATGTGGATTACAAATTGCAACTGAGTTTGGGACTCTGTTCCAGTTGTATGACAAACGCCAGAAGAAAAGAGACTTAAACGTGTCCGTGAACACACTAGGTAGGTGATATTTAAAATGTTTACATTATACCTATAATGTATTTGCACTATATTGTTTGCACTGGATTGTTTGCACTAATGTTTTTACCTTTCAGCAACGTTTTCAAGTATGTTGCCCATTTTGTGTATTTCTTTACAGGTACCGCAATGTGTCCTCATATTCACTTTATAGTATGGTGCATGGTTGTGCTATGCACTTAGCCGGATAGACAGCACCTTACTTGTTCTACCTCAAATATACGAATCTTCGGAAAAGTTCGGTGAATGTTCGGCGAATAATTTTTTGAATGATTCGCTCATCTCTATTCTGGGGCAACTTTTTATGATTACATTTTACTGCTAAAATTTATTTTTTTCAATTGGTCTTTATTAAAAATATTCAGCCGGTCTGTCATAAAAGTTAAATGTCTAGCTGGGAGAATCATACTTTGACTTTCACTTTGTGCCACTCATCTAATTATTCTTCTCACTAAGGTCATAAACACTTATTTAAGTAACATTCATATCAGTAAGATAAGAATTGAGCTATAATGAGTGTTTAGGAGGTCAGAGATCAGAGATAAGGAGCCGTCAGCTCAGCTGTCTGATGCAACACAGTGAAAACAGATGTACAGAGAAAAGGGTTCAACATTTTTAACAAAGAACAATTGAAAAAAAAAAGGATTTTTAGCTCAAAATAAGTACAATACAATAATAAAAAAAAGCCTCCAAAGATGTCCATAGACTATAAGTTCTATTTTAACAGCAATTATTATTGTCTTTTATGTCCTATACGTAAATTAGAGTACTACTAATGCTATCTGTTCCAACAGCCCTCACATTGCAACTGATGTTACTGCTGAAATATTCAAATTCAGTTTACTAATCAACCTACAAACATCCTAAAAAGTTAAAGATATCTTTTCCATCATCAGGAAGAACTAATTTTCTATTCCCTTTCATATTTTATTCTTTCTTGAAGATCAAGAAGACATAAAAAATGAATGCTTTGAACAACCTTTGTTTTAAATGTCTGAAAATCTGTGTTATAGTTCATCAGAGTAATGGCTATTGACAATTTTACACTAACATTTTTTATTGCTCATTTGCTTCCTGAATGCAAAATTAAGCAACATTCTAAATAGCATTTATTAAAAAGTCCCCTGTTTCTGTAAAGTCTGTGTAACTCCTGTATAGCTGGTTATACTGCTAGTTCTAATGTAGATCATATATCACACAGTTTCTGGTTATGTTGGTTTTGTCTGATCTACAACTCCCTCCTCTAACAGTTACTCAGGGTAAAAAAAAAAAAAAAACAGGGAGGGGGTTGTTGTACCTCAGAGTGTGGATAGGTAGGAAAGCATCTAAGTCATTAGGGAGAGGAAATTACTGGTTGTACTGTCTTTGGCACTTGTGCAGATAGAGAGCATTCACAGCAGAATGTGCAGGAGGATGGAAGGGGCAATCACACACTTTTCAGCATCAGATGTCTAAACATCACCTTCTTTGAGTTTAACGTATGGTACTGCAGGATGAATTTTCGACAGGACTTATTTTTCCATCATGTATAATGGAACAAAACTGAACCATTATTTGTGCCCGTAGACATGCATTAGGACAGAGCAAAAGAGAATACCTCTTAAACGGTTCCTTTTTGCATTCCGTCCTAAAATTCCATTATAACGGGACACTATAATGGAATTTTTAATGGCAATGCGAACCCGCGATTATCTGGTCTTTTATCAATGAGTTTTCAGTATTCTAGTGAATACAGTTTCCAGATGGACAGATGCAAAGGGTAATTTAAACTGAGGATAACCACTGCAGATTAAACCCTTTGCAAATCCCTGTCAAATCCATGTATAACGGAACAAAACTGAACCGTTGCTTGTGCTCATAGACATGTATTAGGACAGAGCAAAACAGAATACCTCTTAAAAGGTTCCCTTTTGTATTTCATCCTAAAATTCTGTTATATTCCATTATAACGCAACACTATAATGAAAGTTTGGTAATGTTAACCACCCTAATTTTTTAGATGCACTTTTAAAACCATATTAATTCAAAAATCATACAGTTTTATATATACAAACTGGTTTAAGCAGTCCTCATTGACTAAAAAAAACAAATGTCATTTCTTATTTTTCTCAATAAAGTATGGAGTCAGAGAATTCACAGAGCATATTATATCACATTGTCTGGCCTCTTGAAAGAAACTTCATTGTACAGTGAAGAAAAAGCTGATCCAGTCAATACACCCAGCGCTATTCTGAGTGAATAGTATAATTATGTTCAAAGGAAATTACAGCACCTGCTATGATTAAGCAAAATAACAGTGCACTCCGCACTTGCTTGCGGTGCTATTTTGTAGCTCACAAGCAATATGTAAGTAGTATTTTTTTTTTTTAAATAGAGATCATTGTGGAACGTATTTTCTTACAAAGTCTGAATGACATCATTTATTTCCTTTATTTCCCCGGTACATGCACTTGTGTACTCATTCCGGCAAAAGGAAACAAAGCTCTAGGATAGTAATTTAATCATTAATAGTCTCTATAGCGGCCGTATTACCAAGCAGATACAATATGAGTTGTGATATGTTTATAAGCCAGACCATGACATAAAACCAACCATCTTCACAATGATTTGAGAGTAGGAAAATCAGATTGTTGCTAGTAATTTCAATCTCTGTACAGCGATATGGACTACCGTAAGTTGGTGCTATAAAAAATGTCAAATAAATACCCTAGTTACACACTATTGTTATGTTGTTTCCATTGTCCTGAATTCCCGTCTCCATTTTACCAAGTTTTATAAAACCAAAAGCTTAGAAAATTTACCCCATCATTAAACCCCCATCCTCCTCACCTTTAAATGGGTTTCACCACCAGCCTCAAACTGAATTCTGCATAATTTCTCCTTTATAAGTTTTGGGAATTTATTGTTTTATCTTCACATAGGGGTAACTTATATGCACTAGTACTATTTAGGTAATAGGACATATGCAGAACATACGCCATTAGTGGTGGCATCAGTAATTATTTTATTGTGTTTCTGATTGAATGCTTTCACTGTGTATATGAAATATATCATTAAAGGAGTTATCAGTATTTGATCGGAGGGGGTTTGACATCCGGCCCCTGCCGATCAGCTGTTTGAGAAGGTACCAGCACTCACAGAAGCACCACAGCCTTCTCTCAACTTTTACTAGGCTATATGACATTACATTAATCAGTCACATGGTCTAGGCACAGCTCAGCCCCAACCCAGCATGCACCATTTTACTCCAAATTTGTGCAATAATTCTGCAGTAAGCTTCTGTCTCAGCCAGGGGCGGATTGGCCATAGACCTTAAAAGGAAATTTCCCTGTGGTCTGATGCCCAGGGGGCCACCTGAGCCCTCCTCATGGCCGGCCAGTGGTAGTTTTTGGTGGTCTATGTATTTTGTGCTGCTGGCAGCAGTATTTTGTGATGAACTGTGGTATCTGGCTCTGTTGGGGTGGTATAATGTGCCACAATATGGTATTGTTTGCCCTACCTACTTGTGTTGGTCCTGCCTTCCATGAGTTTTGCCCCGACTAAAAAAGGGGCCACTTTTAGTATTTTTTCCAGGGCCACTTTAAGTTCCCAGTCCGCCTCTGCTCAAAGCCGACCAATAGGTAATATGTAGTCAAAGAAAAGTGTCTCTCTCTGCAGCACATTTATCCTCCAGCCTGAGCCTCGGTGATAAATCTGATGCAGGTCTAGACAGCCTGTCTGTGCTTAAGCCATCTTTATGATTAGTAAGTCTGGCCCCAGTATGTGCATGTAGACATAGACATAAGTGGTATGCATGAACCTTTCACATCCTCAATGCAACAATGACATGTCATGCAACTTAGAATTTGCTTAGGTCAGATTTGTAGACTAGTTTTTTTTTTGTTTGTTTTTTTTTACAAAATGTTACATTGACGAAAAAATCTCATGAAGGTGCCCACAAGTGTAAAGTGTTGGCTGGCATTTTCACAATGGTATGGCATAAATTATTATTTATTTTTTTTAAATTTAGAAATCTGGTTTTATTTCTGCAGTACAAAAATATGAAAATTGCCCTGATGGATGTTTATTGTTTACTGTAATATTCAGGCAGACATCCTTTCTTAAATTCCCTAAGAGTCCTGGCAGCAGAAATTTACGTAAGAATAAAGAATCAAATTATAAAAATATATATATATATCCCAGAGCTCAGCATCTCACTCTTTCCTTTACTACTCTAAAATAGCGTAGTATATCAGACCTGACAAACCTGCTTTAAAAACATGTAATTTCCCTGAGATTGTTCCTTCTCATTTTGTGCAACCACTATGTTTCTCTTACTAATCTTCTTCTTGTCATTAAAGTTACTTACACCATTCCCAATCACATCGCTTTCTAGCTACCAAAATCATTTTCTGCTCCTGTCATCTTACTTGGCTCACATTTTCCATCATCATCCAGTTAGACAATAGCTTTGTTATATGCTGCTGTCGCTTTCTAAGTTGTAGATTAAAACATTAAAGGGGTTGTATTACTTCAGTAAATGGCATTTATCATATAGAGAAAATTAATATAAGGCACTTACTAATGTATTGTGATTGTCCATATTGTTTCCTTTGCTGGCTGGATTCATTTTTCTATCACATTATACACTACTTGTTGCCATGGTTACGGCCACCCTGCAATCCATCAATGGGGGTCATGCTTGCACAATATAGGAAAAAGCCTTGACCTATGTGCACTCACGGTTCTGACCACCAGAGATTTCAGGGTGGTCGTGACCTCTGATATGAGCAGTGTATAATGTCATTTAAAATGAACCAAGCCAGCAAAGGAGGCAATATGGATAATAACAATACATTAGTAAGTGCCTTGTATTAACTTTCCCTACATGACGAATGCCATTTGTTGAAGTGAGACAAACCCTTTAGCTAGAGTGTTGCATTTACATTTAGCTATTGTGTTCACTCATTCGCATACAGCCACATTGTTTCTGCTAAACAGCGATCTGCTGCTAAGAAACGTTAATTTAGGCACCTGTACAAACAACAGAATCACCCAATGAACATTCATTTCGCTCGTTTATCAAGTGATTAGCGGCACCTTTACACAGGTATGATCGGATATGAGCATTCACAGGACGGTTCGTTCCCAATAATTTGCCCGTCGAAATCCACCTTTACTGCTAATACAATGGTAAAAAGCTATACATATATGATATACATTGATATATTTATAAATGTTCTTAACAATCATAATGGCCTTTTAAATACAAAGAACACAATGCCAAACTTTGATAGATTCTACCGAATAAACATAAGCACTGATTTAATTATTAAAAGGTACATTTAAGTTCCATTCCTCATATAACACTCAACCTGAAAACTCATGCCAGAATTCCTCAGTGATTGTTAAAGGTGTCGTCCCATGGACCTAAAGCAGCACTGTTCAGTAATTCTCTATAATGTCTTCTATTATACTGCTTCCTAGTATGGGAGAGCAGTATCTCCTCTTTTTTATTGGTGCTCTCTAAGGTAGACATCAAACCAGTGAGTCTCCATCCACTATGAAGCTCAGTTTTGTGATTTTTGACAATTAGATATGAAATCTACGGGGGGCAGAACTGATGAAGAATGCCAGATATGAGTCATATATTAACCAGAAATATTGATATTCTTCATGTACGTATGTATGATGGCTAAAACTGTTGGGCACAATTTAAAATAGAAACGGTTTTTAAAGAAGTCAATTAATCAATTAACTTCAAAGGGTTGTCCAGTTGGGCATTTTTTTAAAAACATTCACCCTCACTAATCCTAAACCTTTGCTTTTCTGATTGGTCTCCACACCCTGATCTGACATTGACACAGGAAATGGTGAAGATGACTGCTAGAGATGAGCGAGCACTAAAATGCTCGGGTGCTCGTTATTCGAGTCGAACTTTTCCCGATGCTCGGGTGCTCGTTTCGAATAACGAACCCCATTGAAGTCAATAGGAGACTCGAGCATTTTTGCAGGGGACCAAGGCTCTGCCTAGGGAAGGCTGGGTGAAAACCTGGAAACCTCAGAAAATGATGGAAACACCACGGAAATGGACAGGAAACAGCAGTGGCAACATGCATGGATGCCTCTGAGGCTGCCTAATCCCACCATTACCCCAAATTCTCCTAGTGGGGCATGTGTGGTATCGATTCTTCTCAGTTTAATACCGTATACGTCCCCTATCTTGGGACCCTATATTTCATGGATTTTTCAACTACAGAAAAGGAAAAAGAGCTTGCTCTGGCCAGGGGAGTGTCTTTCCTACTGCAGCTCAGAGGACGTGTCCATGCTCTGCCTATCACAGGTCAGGAGGCAATTAAAAGAAGAACAAAAAAAAAAACATCAGTACAATATCTAACACATCCCCTATCCGGGTAAATTGTTTGGAGAGAGGGCCTGTAGGTGGGGGGCAGGCTGGGGGGAAGGAGGTTTAGCTGGAAGAGCCAGAGGAGTGCCCCCTGGGCTAGCGTGTGTGGTGGTGACAACAGCCAGATGGATTTGGAAAAACTCTAGCATCAACTGGTACGGTATTGATTCTTCTCAGTTTAATACCGTATACGTCCCCTATCTTGGGTTCCTATATTTCATGGATTTTTCGACTACGGAAAAGGAAAAAGAGCTTGCTCTGGCCAGGGGAGTGTCTTTCCTACTGCAGCTAAGGGGACGTGTCCATGCTCTGCCTATCACAGGTCAGGAGGCAATTAAAAGAACAAAAAAAAACATCAGTACAATATCTAATACGTCCCCTATCCGGGTAAATTGTTTGGAGAGAGGGCCTGTAGGTGGGGGGCAGGCTGGGGGGAAGGAGGTTTAGCTGGAAGAGCCAGAGGAGTGCCCCCTGGGCTAGCGTGTGTGGTGGTGACAACAGCCGGATGGATTTGGAAAAACTCTAGCATCAACCGGTACGGTATCGATTCTTCTCAGTTTAATACCGTATACGTCCCCTATCTTGGGTTCCTATATTTCATGGATTTTTCGACTACGGAAAAGGAAAAAGAGCTTGCTCTGGCCAGGGGAGTGTCTTTCCTACTGCAGCTAAGGGGACGTGTCCATGCTCTGCCTATCACAGGTCAGGAGGCAATTAAAAGAAGAACCAAAAAAAACATCAGTACAATATCTAATACGTCCCCTTTCCGGGTAAATTGTTTGGAGAGAGGGCCTGTAGGTGGGGGGCAGGCTGGGGGGAAGGAGGTTTAGCTGGAAGAGCCAGAGGAGTGCCCCCTGGGCTAGCGTGTGTGGTGGTGACAACAGCCGGATGGATTTGGAAAAACTCTAGCATCAACCGGTACGGTATTGATTCTTCTCAGTTTAATACCGTATACGTCCCCTATCTTGGGACCCTATATTTCATGGATTTTTCGACCACGGAAAAGGAAAAAGAGCTTGCTCTGGCCAGGGGTGTGTCTTTCCTACTGCAGCTAAGGGGACGTGTCCATGCTCTGCCTATCACAGGTCAGGAGTCAATTAAAAGAAGAACAAAAAAAAACATCAGTACAATATCTAATACGTCCCCTATCCGGGTAAATTGTTTGGAGAGAGGGCCTGTAGGTGGGGGGCAGGCTGGGGGGAAGGAGGTTTAGCTGGAAGAGCCAGAGGAGTGCCCCCTGGGCTAGCGTGTGTGGTGGTGACAACAGCCGGATGGATTTGGAAAAACTCTAGCATCAACCGGTACGGTATTGATTCTTCTCAGTTTAATACCTTATACGTCCCCTATCTTGGGACCCTATATTTCATGGATTTTTCGACTACGGAAAAGGAAAAAGAGCTTGCTCTGGCCAGGGGAGTGTCTTTCCTACTGCAGCTAAGGGGACGTGTCCATGCTCTTCCTATCACAGGTCAGGAGGCAATTAAAAGAAGAACCAAAAAAAACATCAGTACAATATCTAATAAGTCCCCTATCCGGGTAAATTGTTTGGAGAGAGGGCCTGTAGGTGGGGGGCAGGCTGGGGGGAAGGAGGTTTAGCTGGAAGAGCCAGAGGAGTGCCCCCTGGGCTAGCATGTGTGGTGGTGACAACAACCGGATGGATTTGGAAAAACTCTAGCATAAAATGGTACGGTATCAATTCTTCTCAGTTTAATACCGTATACGTCCCCTATCTTGGGACCCTATATTTCATGGATTTTTCGACCACGGAAAAGGAAAAAGAGCTTGCTCTGGCCAGGGGAGTGTCTTTCCTACTGCAGCTAAGGGGACGTGTCCATGCTCTGCCTATCACAGGTCAGGAGACAATTAAAAGAAGAACCAAAAAAAACATCAGTACAATATCTAATACGTCCCCTATCCGGGTAAATTGTTTGGAGAGAGGGCCGGTAGGTGGGGGGCAGGCTGGGGGGAAGGAGGTTTAGCTGGAAGAGCCAGAGGAGTGCCCCCTGGGCTAGCGTGTGTGGTGGTGACAACAGCCAGATGGATTTGTAAAAACTCTAGCATCAACCGGTACGGTATTGATTCTTCTCAGTTTAATACCGTATACGTCCCCTATCTTGGGACCCTATATTTCATGGATTTTTCGACCACGGAAAAGGAAAAAGAGCTTGCTCTGGCCAGGGGAGTGTCTTTCCTACTGCAGCTAAAGGGACGTGTCCATGCTCTGCCTATCACAGGTCAGGAGGCAATTAAAAGAAGAACAAAAAAAAACATCAGTACAATATCTGATACGTCCCCTATCCGGGTAAATTGTTTGGAGAGAGGGCCTGTAGGTGGGGGGCAGGCTGGGGGGAAGGAGGTTTAGCTGGAAGAGCCAGAGGAGTGCCCCCTGGGCTAGCGTGTGTGGTGGTGACAACAGCCGGATGGATTTGGAAAAACTCTAGCATCAACCGGTACGGTATCGATTCTTCTCAGTTTAATACCGTATACGTCCCCTATCTTGGGACCCTATATTTCATGGATTTTTCGACCACGGAAAAGGAAAAAGAGCTTGCTCTGGCCAGGGGAGTGTCTTTCCTACTGCAGCTAAAGGGACGTGTCCATGCTCTGCCTATCACAGGTCAGGAGGCAATAAAAAGAAGAACAAAAAAAACATCAGTACAATATCTGATACGTCCCCTATCCGGGTAAATTGTTTGGAGAGAGGGCCTGTAGGTGGGGGGCAGGCTGGGGGGAAGGAGGTTGAGCTGGAAGAGCCAGAGGAGGGCCCCTGGGCTAGCGTGTGTGGTGGTGACAACACCGGATGTAGTCAGATTGAGGACACTGGACCCCAACTTAAAAATTTAGCATCAACCGGTACAATTGTCAATTATGAGCTCGATCAAGTGTGGCATGACTTTTTACATGGAGATTGCATGTGGTCACGTACTCCCTGGAACCCCATAGTCACCCCTTCTCTGATGTGCTACCCCAGAACATTCTCTGCCCCAATTCGCAAGACCTTTTGCAGTCTCCGTGTGCTGACAGTGGGGATTTACCAGTGTTGTCTGAGGAGGTGGTGGACAATGGCGAGACACAGGTGTCGGGGGGTGAGGTAGTTGTATGGGAAGCAAGTTACATTGGGGACTCCTTGGGGGGACTTTCTCATGATGGGACAGATTCAACTTGGGTGGATCAGGCACAGGAACAGATCAATTTTTTTTTTGTGTGTTTATTTAACTTTTATTTAGCACAAATAACCACAGAGATATTTATTCATTATCTTCGCTGCGCAGTCTGGCGTTGGGGTTCGTCACTTTGATGGCGAGCTGTGCCGTTCTCTCCACAATGGTCTTTAGGTTCTTAGATGGAGACGTTGTGGGCAATTTCTGCACAGAAGGACTTGTTGCTCATCAACAGAACCTCGAGCTCCTTGACATTGTGGACCAGGAATTTGCGGAACCCTGTGGGCAGCATGTGTTTGGTCTTCTTGTTGCTACCGTATCCAATGTTGGACAATAGAGATACGCAGGTAATATTATTTTTCACACCTATCCCAAAAATAAAATTTACTCAGTTTGCGCAAATAAAACTGGAAACTGGAACTGGAGAGAGGGCCTGTAGGTGGACCTCTGGAAAAGTTGTTTGGAGAGAGGGCCTGTAGGTGGGACCTCCGGAAAAATTGTTTGGAGAGAGGGCCTGTAGGTGGACCTCCGGAAAAATTGTTTGGAGAGAGGGCCTTTAGGTGGACCTCCGGAAAAATTGTTTGAAGAGAGGACCTGTAGGTGGACCTCCGGAAAAATTGTTTGGAGAGAGGGCCTTTAGGTGGACCTCCAGAAAAATTGTTTGAAGAGAGGGCCTGTAGGGGGCCCTCCTGAAAAATTGTGGTAAAAGAGTGCCAGTTGGACCTCTGAAATATGGCTTTTTTTTGGTCAGCGTAAGGCAAAGACGATATGGAGGAGGAGGAGTAGGAGGAGTAGAGAAGTGGAATGGGATACATAAGTAATTTTAATCTTTAGCTGCTTTCCCCCGGAGGAGATTTGAATTCCGGTGAAATCCAGGCTTTGTTCATTTTAATAAGCGTCAGCCTGTCAGCGCTGTCAGTTGACAGGCTTGTACACTTATCGGTGCGAACGCCACAAGCTGCACTGAATACCCGCTCTGACAGCATGTTAGCGGCAGGGCAGGCCAGCACCTCCAAGGCGTACAGCGCCAGTTCAGGCCACGTGTCCAGCTTTGAAACCCAGTAGTTGTATGGAGCAGAGTGATCGCTACGGACGTTGGTATGGTCAGCTAGGTACTCCCTCACCATCTTTCTGTACAGCTCCCCCCTACTCTGCCTAGACTGGGGACAGGTGACAGTGTCTTGCTGGGGTGACAAAAAACTGGCAAAGGCCTTGGAGAGCGTTCCCCTGCCAGTGCTGGACAAGCTGCCTGCTCGCCTCCTCTCCCCCGCTACTTGGCCCACAGAACCATGCCCTCTGCCACTAGCGGCGTCAGATGGGAAGAATTGTTTCAGCTTGTGCACCAGGGCCTGTTGATATCTATTCACTCTCATACTCCTTTTCTCTGCAGGGATGAGAGTGGAAAGGTTCTGCTTGTACCGTGGGTCCAGGAGAGTGAACACCCAGTAATCGGTGTTTGAAAAAATTCTTCTAACTCGAGGGTCACGGGATAGGCAGCCTAACATGAAGTCTGCCATGTGCGCCAGAGTCCCAACACGCAAGAATTCCCTCTCCTCACTGGCCTGACTCTCCATTTCCTCCTCCTACTCCTCCTCCTCCAAGTCCTCCTCTTCAGCCCATACACGCTCAAGAGTTAAGGACTGAGCACTGGTACCCTCTACTGTCTCGCCGACACGACATTCTCCTCCTCTGCCTCCTCATCCCCCTCCTCCGATACGGGCTGAGAAACAGACCGGAGGGTGCTCTGGCTATCAAGCGACGTATCTTCCTCCACCGTCTCTTGTGACAAGCGCAAAGCATGCAACTTGATGCTGAGCAGTGAGTTTTTCAACAGGCAAAGCAGCGGGATGGTGAGGCTGATAATGGCGGCATCGCCACTGACCATCTGTGTTGACTCCTCAAAGTTGCTCAACACCTGGCAGATATCAGACATCCACGTCCACTCCTCATCGTAGACTTGAGGAATCTGACTGACCTGACTACCAGTTCTGGTGGAAGTTGACATCTGGCAGTCTACAATCGCTCTGCGCTGCTGGTAAACTCTGGATAACATGTTTAATGTCGAATTCCATCTCGTGGGCACGTCGCACAACAGTCAGTGAGCGGGCAGCTGTAGGCGGCGCTGCGCTGCCCTGAGAGTGGCAGCATCTGTGGTTGACTTGCGGAAATGCGCACAGATGCGGCGCACCTTGGTGAGCAAATCAGACAGATTGGGGTATGTCTTGAGGAACCGCTGAACTATGAGATTGAACACGTGGGCCAGGCATGGCACATGTGTCAGTCTGCCGAGTTGCAGAGCCGCCACCAGGTTACGCCCGTTGTCACACACAACCATGCCTGGCTTGAGGTTCAGCGGTGCCAGCCACACATCGGTCTGCGCCGTGATGCCCTGTAACAGCTCTTGGGCGGTGTGCCTTTTGTCACCTAAGCTCAGCAGTTTCAGCACCGCCTGCTGGCGCTTACCCACGGCACTGCTGCTGCACCTAGAGCTACCGACTGAAGGCGCCGTGCCCACGGATGGTAATTCGGAGGAGGAGGTGGAGGAGGAGAAGGGGTCGGAGGAGGAGGAGGCATAGTACGTTTGAGAGACCGTGACCGAGGTAGGCCCCGCAATCCTCGGTGTGGGCAGTACATGAGCGGCCCCAGGGTCATTCTCGGTCCCAGCCTCCACCAAGTTAACCCAATGTGCCGTCAGTGAGATATAGTGTCCCTGCCCGGCAGCACTTGTCCACGTGTCCGTGGTTAGGTGGACCTTCTCAGAAACAGCGTTGGTCAGGGCACGGATGATGTTCTGTGACACGTGCTGGTGTAGGGCTGGGACGGCACATCGGGAAAAATAGTGGCGGCTGGGGACCGAATACCGAGGGGCAGCCACCGCCATGAGATTGCGAAAGGCCTCGGTCTCTACCAGCCTATAGGGCAGCATCTCCAGGCTAAGCAATTTGGAGATGTGGACGTTGAGGGCTTGGGCATGTGGGTGGGTGGAACTGTATTTCCTCTTGCGCTCCAGCGTCTGCTGTAAAGACAGCTGAACGCTGCGCTGGGACACGTTGGTGGACACTGGAGGATCATGGAGGCGAAGGTGTGGTTTTCCGGTGGGAGGTGCTCGTGCCGGGGTCCTGGGCAGGGGGTTGACTGGCAGAGGCAGCGAGTGACGCAGGGGGTTGACTAGCAGAGGCAGCGAGTGACACAGGGGAAGGAGCAGTGGTGTGACCCACAGGAGGTGGTGAACGGCCTTGGTTCCATTAAGTAGGGTGTTTAGCACTCATATGTCTGCGCATGCTGGTGGTTAGGCTAGTAGTGGTGGCACCCCTGCTGATCCTGGTGTGGCACAGGTTGCACACCACAGTCCGTCGGTCATCCTCACTTTCTTTAAAGAACCTCCAGACTTGCGAACATCTAGGCCTCGCCACGGGAGCTTCACTACGTGAAACAGTTGCTGCTGATGCACCAGCTCTGGCCCTGCTTCTCCCTCTGGCCACACCACTGCCTCTTACAACCTGTTCTGGTGCAGCACTCGCCTCCGTCTCAGAAGCACTGTCTTCACTCGGCATATCAACTCAGCTTGGGTCAGTCACCTCGTCATCCTCCAATTCCTCAGTCTGCTCCCCCCTCGGACTTCCTGCCCTGACAACAACTTATCCACTGTCTGACAACCGTGTCTCCTCATCGTCCGACACCTCTTTACAAACTTCTTCCACTAACTCAACATTGTCATCATCATCATCATCATCACCCACAGACTGGGACAGTTGGAAAACTTGGGCTTCGGGATTGAGGTCAGCAGCAACCTGAGAAGTGGTTTGTGACTCTGGGAAGGGTCCAGAAAACAGTTCCTCAGAGTATGCCGGATCGCATTCCAAATTTTCCTGGGAGGGGGCAGACTGGGGGGAAGGAGGTTGAGGTGGAGGAGCCAGAGGAGTGCTCCCTTGGGTAACGTGGGTGGACTGCGTGGCAGACTGACTAGTGGACAAATTACTTGAAGCATTGTCCGCAATCCACGACATCAGCTGTTCGCAGTCTTCTGGTTTCAGTCCTCTACCACATGTCCCTGTAAGTTGAGACATGAAGCTAGGGAGTGTAGCACTGCGGCGTTCCCCTGCTCCCTCATCAGCAGGTACTGTCTCACCCTGCCCAGGACCATGGCCTCTGCCCCCTGCAGTAATTGAATGCCCACGCCCAAGCCCACGCCCTCGTTCTCGACCCTTAGCCCTGGGGTTCAACATTTTCTGTATATAAGTGTATTATATAAAAAATAAAAAATAAATGGGCCTGGTGTACTGAAACCCACAAACTTGTTCAGTCTGGTTTAATTAAGCGACGTAAAGAAAGTGTCACCTGGACAGAAAATACGGATTGGAGTGAGTGTGCTGAACTGTGACGCACAGAATGGTTCCACGCAGCTGTGTGAAATGGATTTGTATCACTGAGCTAAAACAACAAACAAACTTTTTTTTAATATATTTTTTTTTAGTTTTGTTTTTTTGGGAACGTGACGTGCAGGAACTATCGTAGACCTAACTCACACCCTACTGACGGTGGCTATTTAGACTGCGACCCAGACAAATGTCGCACAGAGATTTTTGGGATCAAGCTATATACGTTGCAGCAAAAGACTTGGTTGTATTCAGTGACGTACAGAAAGTGTCACCTGGACAGAAAATATGGATTGAAGTGAGTGTGCTGAACTGTGACACACAGAAAGGTTCCACGCAGCTGTGTGAAATGGATTTGTATCACTGAGCTAAAACAACAAAAAAACTAATTTTTTTATATATTTTGATTTATATATTTATTTATTTATTTTTTTTTTTTTTGGAACGTGACGTGCAGAAACTATCGTAGAGCTAACTGACACCCTACTGACGGTGGCTATTTAGACTGCGACCCAGACAAGTGTCGCACAGAGATTTTTGTGATCAAGCTATATACGTGAGAGCAAAAGACTTGGTTGTATTCAGTGACGTACAGAAAGTGTCACCTGGACAGAAAATACGGATTGGAGTGAGTGTGCTGAACTGTGACACACAGAAAGGTTCCACGCAGCTGTGTGAAATGGATTTGTATCACTGAGCTAAAACAACAAAAAAAATAATTTTTTTTTATATAGTTTGTTTTCTATATTTTTTTTGTAGTTTTGTTATTTTGGGAACCTGACATGCAGAAACTATCGTAGAGCTAACTGACACCCTACTGACGGTGGCTATTTAGACTGCGACCCAGACAAATGTCGCACAGAGATTTTTGGGATCAAGCTATATACGTGACAGGCAGCAAATGATTTGGTTGTATTCAGTGACGTACAGAAAGTGTCACCTGGACAGAAAATACGGATTGGAGTGAGTGTGCTGAACTGTGACACACAGAAAGGTTACACGCAGCTGTGTGAAATGGGTTTGTATCACTGAGCTAAAACAACAAAAAAAACTAATTTTTTTTATATATTTTGTTTTCTATATTTTTTTGTAGTTTTGTTTTTTTGGAACGTGACGTGCAGAAACTATCGTAGAGCTAACTGACACCCTACTGATGGTGGCTATTTAGACTGCGACCCAGACAAATGTTGCAAAGAGATTTTTGGGATCAAGCTATACACGTGACAGGCAGCAAAAGACTTGGTTGTATTCAGTGACGTACAGAAAGTGTCACCTGGACAGAAAATAGTGAGTGTACTGAACTGTGACACACAGAATGGTTCCACACTGCTGTGTACAATGGATTTGTATCACTGAGATATAACATTAAAAAAAAAAGGGGGTTATATATGGCGATAGCTGCACTACTAGTTCCAGCCAGCCAGCCAAGCCAGGAGACAAAAAAAAATGTCTTCTAGCCCTTAGAAGGGCTGTTGGGTTCTTTGTGGGTGATTCCTGCCTAACAGAGAACTAAATGCAGGCCCTAACACTCTCCCTGAAATGCAGCAGCTCTATCCCTAATGACATCCAGACGGCATCTGAGCCAAGCACCGCGGCCAGTCACTAATATATTCCAGGGTCACCTGATCAGGCCAGCCAACCCCTGCTATCGACATGTAAGGGCCCCACGTGATGCTGGGTGTACCGCAGAGTCTCCTGGCTTGTGATTGGCTGAGTTTATAGGCGCCAAAAAAGCACGATGCGGAAGTTGCCATTTCCTCGAGCATGGCGAGATACTCGTCCGAGCAGCGAGCACTTACGAGTACCCTAATACTCGAACGAGCACCAAGCTCGGACGAGTATGCTCGCTCATCTCTAATGACTGCTCAACCATTCATTGGCTCAAATGAGTCACTGTTCCAGACAGTGGCTGACTACGCAGTCAGTTCATGCCATGTCCTGTGTTTTGATCTCAGACCAGGGTGTGGAGACCAGTGAGGACCAGTAAGTATCGGAATGGAAGTGGTGGGGGAACAGTGAGTATTGATTATTTTATTTATTTGTCTTTTTTTTTCCATTCTGAACAGTTTTCTAAAAATTTTGTCCCACTGGAGAACCCTTTTAATGTGATGTGTTATTTGGCATTGACATGCAAAACTAAAATTAGTACAAACATTAATTTCATTGTCAGCCTTTGTAGACAAATGTACAGAGTAGCTGTACAATTTAGGCAGGTCTGTTAAAATATACTTATACTTAACATAATTTGTTGTTTAGCCCACTCACAAATAAAACATATTCCTTATCTAGACTGTCAGTAAAATGACGTATCTTGGCTCATTCGTTCCACTGTTTTTGTGAAAATATTTATTAAATGTGGCACCAAGCAAAGCCAGATATTCAGTTTCTGCCAAGCTCCATTTCTATCCCATTTTTGCATATTATCCTTTCGGGTGGCACTGTATTTCAACTTGACTTTACCAAATGTGGAATTTATTTAGATTACTCGTTCAAAATATTTTACTAGAAAATATTTAAATATTTTATTTGTTAAAAATATTTTAAATTCTATTATTCAGAAATGTTGTGCTATTTGTAAATGGACCTGACAAAAAGCATAAACTAAGAGAATGTGAAGTATGAGAAACAAGCATATGTACTCTAATGAGGTACATATTTGTCACAGCTATCAAATCTATCCCAGAGAAAGTCACCACAATATCCATAAGTTCTAGGGTTCTTCCCTGTTGCTTCTGGTCTTGGGGACAAGAATGATATGTTTCATTAATATCTAGGTTGGTCCCTCATATGAAATATACACACTCATATTTTTATTGAATCAATTTGGAACCACAGGAAGAACAAACCACTACAACCTAACCATATTATTTCGAATAGTTAAATAGCAATTGGACAGCCTTACCATCCAGTCAAAAGTGCTTTACTCAACAGTTATCAAAAAATGACACATTTTTATTGACACTACTTATGACACACAAGGTTACAGTATGTCTACACATTATGGCCAAATATTTTTTTTTTTTAGGAAAAGCATATACAAATATATAAACATGTAAGCAAATATATAAGCACATGGCTGAATAAATTTAATATTCAAAAAATGTATATATATATATTTTTTTTTTTCTAATGCAAAAGATATCCACACTTAACATGTGCCAAAAGAACCAGCTGTTATACTCTAAATTCATCATACATCAACCTAATCAATGTCTATAGGTTATATAAGTAGCTTTGTAAGTAACTGTATATGCTGTATGTTTGTTATGTTATGTTACTAACTGTAATATAAATGTCATCTTAATTAAATATCCACTATTAAAACATTAAAAATGTGGACAAACTCACATAACACAGGGAGGAGCCGAATGAAAGACTGGATAAACATTAACAATGATCATTATATACACAATAGTTATTAGCAGCCCATTATACAAGCATCATATACGCAACTGGATACAACAATTAGATACAAAGGGCATGTAGTACCTAATGAAACTTAAAAATTGCAAGACAGACTCCAATTTGCATTTTGTTTCCCTCACTTGTTCATTGGGATACAAAAAATGGCCTCATGCATATGGTTATATTGCTACCGCATACAAGCTCCCAGTTCTATAAAGTCACAACACCTATAGTAACCTAATGGACTGACATTGTATCTCTGTATGCCTCCAGATTCATACTCAGATTTTTCCATTGGATTCATGCAGAGTTTATTTGATACCCTTTAATGGCTAAATAAAGTTTGGGAATACAAATGTATGACTGTCTTTGGCACATTCAAAACAGAACTGAATTTGTCTCAAGGTTTTATGGCCTGCTAAAATATCTGAAGAGAAAGAGGGGGTCTTCTCAGTAAACTCAGAGACCATCACTCTGTTGATGTTTTCCAATTTATTACTCCACCTCTCTGTTCTTTCCTGTGTACATCCATGTTTTTTAGAGAATTTTTCATTCATGGCCTGAAGAAGGGACTTTAGAGTCTCAAAAGCTTGCCTTATAACATCATGTATTTTAGTTACTTTATACACAGGTACCAAATAATGGAACACAGAATGCCTATGACAGTAAAAAATGGTAGGTATTCCAATAGCCTCCTTATAGGCTCTGTGCAGATATAACTGCATGAAGTTACTTTTGAATTTAATCTTTCAAACAGGGCATATAGGAACTGTGATGTGGCAAGGTTTGAGTCATACAAATTTTATGCAGATGCTGGGTAGTCCTGATTGTCCAACATTTTAGAAAACTATGACATAGACAGCCCTCACAGTAATGACACCTCTCACCAGGGGCAGACTGGGAACTTAAAGTGGCCCTGGAAAAAATAATAAAAATGGCCCCGTTTGGAATTGGGTCCAAATTGATGAAAGGAGGGACCAACACAAGTAGTTGGGGCCAGCAATACCATATTATATCACCCCAACATAGCCAAATACCACAGTCCATCAAATAATATTGCCAGCAGCACAAAATACATTACCAAAAACTTCCATTGGCCGGCTGTCTGGAGGGCTCAGGTGGTCCCCTGGGCATCGGCCAACCGGGAAATTTCCCTGTAAGTTCTATGGCCAATCCACCCCTGCCTCTCACGTACCAAAACCTGTGCCCAAAACAATGATTACATGTTGAGTATTCTTTATTCAAAAATAGAGTCCCTTAATATCTAAACTTCTGAAGAAAAGTTTACAAATACATAATTTTCCTCTCCCACTCTATTAAATAAATCAGAGCTGAGCTTGTGGCTGTCATTCTCCAAAATATCAAGACTTACAAGTGGTTAGAAACAGCTGTGTTTTCCAAGCTGTGCTTATTGTGAGGCTCTAAGTGTCATTTGTTCAGACTGAGTATTAAAATCAACCACACTATTCACCGCATGTGGAAAGATACAAAAAGGCTGGGTGGAAAATGAAGCAATGTCATGTGACCACAAGAGGATTATCAAGACTTCTGCTAGTACCATCATGAAGTAACAAAAACAACATACTTGTAAATAACTGAAATGATAATGAGCCAAAAATCCTCTACAGTGGGAAAGCTATGACATGGATCATCAAAACACAGGTGGTCTCATTGTCTTCATTGTCTTACATAGTGCACAAACCATTTACCGTATTTTTTGCTTTATAAGACGCACCTGATGATAAGACGCACCCCAGATTTTAGAGTAGGAAAATAAAAAATTATTTTTCATCACACCTCATATCAGATCCCCCATAAATTTCAGGACATCACATCAGACCCCCATATCAGCCCTCCATGTCAGACCCCCATCAGACCTCAGATCAGCCCACTGTGCCCCCATATCAGCCCACTGTGCCCCCATCAGACCTCAGATCAGCCCCCATATCACCCTACTGTGCCCCCATATCAGCCCACTGTGCCCCCATCAGACCTCAGATCAGCCCACTGTGCCCCCATATCATCCCATTGTGCCCCCATCAGACCTCAGATCAGCCCCCATATCACCCCACTGTGCCCCCATATCAGCCCACTGTGCCCCCATTAGACCTCAGATCAGCCCCCATATCACCCCACTGTGCCCCCATATCAGCCCACTCTGCCCCATCAGACCTCAGATAAGCCCACTATGCCCACATATCAGCCCACTGTGCCCCCATCAGACCTCAGATCAGTCCACTATGCCCCCATATCGGCCCACTGTTCCCTCAATATCAGCCCACTCTAACCCCATCAGACCTCATATCAGCCCATCAGCCCCCATATTAGCTGACTGTGCCCCCATCAGACCTCAGATCAGCCCACCCAGCCCCATAAAAATAAATAAAAAAAGCTCTCTCACCTCTCCTATGCCGCGGCTCTGTTCCTGGTCCGGCGCTCCTCTGTCTTCTCCGGCCGGCGCTGCACTGTCACCTGACTGCGTGTAGCGTCAGGTCATAGTTCGTGCATAGTTCGCTGTACGCGGTCAGGACAGTGCAGAGCTGGCCCGGAGAAGACAGAGAAGCGCCAGACCCGGAGTGGAGCCGCGGCGCAGGAGAGGTGAGAGAGTTTTTTATTTCATCCTTGTGGGGCTGGGTGGGCTGATCTGGGGTCTGATGGGGGTCCCGGCACCTAATACATACTAGTGAACACTTCCATAATGGAGGCGCTCACTTATATTCGCTTTATAAGACGCACAGCAATTTTCCCCCTACTTTTGGGGGTGAAAAAGTGTGGCTTATAAAGCAAAAAATACGGTAAGTCTGCACCTCCCCCCTAAACCCCACCTTTCTCTTCTTTGATGTAACCTTGACACGAAATGCACCAAACAACCACACTCGTCAGAAATACTTGTAGCCTGCAGATGTTCTCACATAAGTTATGCAGATTTTGCATTTGCTTCATATGCTGTTTCATGATATCAATAAATGTGGTTATGTTGATTTCATCCATGTATTCCATCCTGAACTTGAATAAATGAGGAATTTGGAAAAAAAGATGATGTATCCTGCACATTTTGCCATCCAGCATTACCAACAATGAGCTTGGCACAAAAAAACAACTTTCTTTATCCAAAAACAATGCAATACAGTTAACAGAGTTAATTTTAGTTAGAAGGAGGTTAACTAATATGCATTTACTTGTGTGCTTTTGACGATTACTCAGTGTCAAATATGATCCACTGATACAGTGATTCTAGACTACAGTTAGGGCATTAGTATATAAGCTGATGGGTAAAATACTGGTGTTGAATGCACGCTCAGCAAGCACAAGACACGGTGGCCAGTGTGGAGAGGGTGAGAGTGACTGTGGTGGTGATAAAGGGGGTAGTCTTAATTATGGATGATACTACTAGCTTTCTCCTTGGCCATGGCTGCAGTGAATGGAGGGGCCTGGTACAAATATCACCAGAAGGCACAGTTCTGAGTTAAATTACAAGGTAGTTTTTTCCCAAAGGCTGTGTTTAGGGATAGGCAGTAGGTGCGACACTGTGTGGATGTTTTTATGCCACAAGGGTGGCATTAAAGCTTTGATAAATCTCCCCAAACATCCAAATTGTCAGTATCTTTTATCATGAAAATTTGCATGTAAATACAACTGCATCTAACCAACAATCTAATGAAATCATATGAGCACAGTGTATATTGTAGAATCTCAAAATATATGTGATTGCAGGTAACATATACTTAAAGAGAGTCTGTCATAATACAATTCAGTGCATTTTGCAGGCAGCATATCATAAAGTAGGAGAAGCGGAGCAAATTTATATGAAGTTTTGTGGAAAAAGATTCAGTATAACTTAATTTATGCATTTAAACAACTGGTCTTTCTGAATTTAGTTGTACACAGGGGCTTGACAGCAGAGTAATTGACAGCATTCACTTAATACACAGATAGCTTTCAGTCGCTGTAAAGGTGGCCCCTGTGCACAGCTCTCAGTAACTGACAGCTATCTCAGCTATCACTTACACAGAGAATGCTATAAATTACTAATAACACCTCCCCTGTGTATAGCTATCAGTGACCATTGGCTATCTATGTATACACACTTACACAGAGAATGCTGTCAATTACTAATAACACCTCCTCCATGTACAACTATCAGTGACTGACAGCTATCTCTGTGTACACACTTACACAGAGAATGCTATCACTGATAACACCTCTATATGTACAACTATCAGTGACTGACAACTATATATGTATACACACTTACACAGAGAATGCTATCAATCACTGATAACACTTCCCCCATATACATATATCAGTCACTGACAGCTATCTATGTATATTCACTTATGCAGAGAATACTATCAATCACTGATAACACCTTCCCTGTGTACAGCTATCAGTAACTCACAGCTATCTCTGTATACACACTTACACAGAGAATGTTCTGAATTATTTATAAGATGGCCTTGTGTACAACTGAACTCAGAAAAGGCAGAGATTTAAATGTATAAATACAAGTTATACTGAATCTTTTTCTACAAAACAATATATCAATCTATGCAGCTACTCTTAAGCTATAACTAGAGATGAGCGAGCACTAAAATGCTCGCGTGCTCGTTATTCGAGTCAAACTTTTCCCGATGCTCGGGTGCTTGTTTCGAATAACGAACCCCATTGAAGTCAATGGGAGACTCGAGCATTTTGCAGGGGACCGGGGCTCTGCCTAGGGAAGGCTGGGTGAAAACCTGGAAACCTCAGAAAATGATGGAAACACCACGGAAATGGACAGGAAACAGCAGGGGCAGCATGTAGGGATGCCTCTGAGGCTCCCTAATTGCACCATTTTTTCTAAATCTGGCCAATAGTCTGGGGATGACCCCAAGGCAATTTTCAGGGACACGGTAAAGGTGACCCGCTTAAAAATGCTGCCTGACAACCTGGCGGTGAACCCCTGATTGTCTGTCTTTCAATAAGATTGCAGTGTAAAGCATGGTGGTGAGCCTCAGTATGACTTTTTAGATGGAGATTGCATGTGGTCATGTACTCCCTGGAACCCCATAGTCACCCCTTCTCTGATGTGCTACCCCAGAACATTCTCTGCCCCAATTCGCAAGACCATTTGCAGTCTCCGTGTGCTGACAGTGGGGATTTACCAGTGTTGTCTGAGGAGGTGGTGGACAATGGCGAGACACAGGTGTCGGGGGGTGAGGTAGTTGAAAGTGAAGCAAGTTACATTGGGGACTCCTTGGGGGGACTTTTTCATGATGGGACAGATTCAATTGTGTTTAGAAAGGCTGATGGGCTTCCGTCAGCACTGTGTGTATAGAACCCCATGGCCTTTCATAAAAATAGTCTGGCGATGACCCCAAGGCAATTTTCAGGGACACTGTAATGGTGACCCAATTAAAAATGCTGCCTGACAACCTGGCGGTGAACCCCTGATTGTCTGTCTTTCAATAAGATTGCAGTGTAAAGCATGGTGGTGAGCCTCAGTAATAAGATTGCAGTGTAAAGCATGGTGGTGAGCCTCAGTATGACTTTTTAGATGGAGATTGCATGTGGTCACGTACTCCCTGGAACCCCGTAGTCACCCCTTCTCTGATGTGCTACCCCAGAACATTCTCTGCCCCAATTCGCAAAACCTTTTGCAGTCTCCGTGTGCTGACAGTGGGGATTTACCAGTGTTCTCTGAGGAGGTGGTGGACAATGGCGAGACACAGGTGTCGGGGGGTGAGTTAGTTGTATGGGAAGCAAGTTAAAGTGGGGACTCCTTGGGGGGACTTTCTCATGATGGGACAGATTCAACTTGGGTGGATCAGGCACAGGAACAGATCAATTTTTTTTTTTTTGTGTTTATTTAACTTATTTAGCACAAATAACCACAGAGATATTTATTCGTTCTCTTCCCTGCGCAGTCTGGCGTTGGGGTTCGTCACTTTGATGGCGAGCTGTGCCGCTCTCTCCACAATGGTCTTTTGGTTCTTTGAGGAGACGTTGTGGGCGATTTCTGCACAGAAGGACTTGTTGCTCATCAACAGAACCTCGAGCTCCTTGACATTGTGGACCAGGAATTTGCGGAACCCTGTGGGCAGCATATGTTTGGTCTTCTTGTTGCTACCGTATCCAATGTTGGGCAATATAGATACGCAGGTAATATTATTTTTCACACCTATCCCCAAAAAAAAATGTACGCAGTTTGCGCAAATAAAACTGGAAACTGGAACTGGAGAGAGGGCCTGTAGGTGGACCTCCGGAAAAATTGTTTGGAGAGAGGGCCTGTAGGTGGACCTCCGGAAAAATTGTTTGGAGAGAGGGCCTGTAGGTGGACCTCCGGAAAAATTGTTTGAAGAGAGGGCCTGTAGGGGGCCCTCCTGAAAAATTGTGGTAAAAGAGTGCCAGTTGGACTTCTGAAAAATGGCGTTTTTTTGGTCAGCGTTAGGCAAAGACGATATGGAGGAGGAGGAGGAGTAGAAGGAGTAGAGAAGAGGAATCGGATACATAAGTAATGTTAATCTTTAGCTGCTTTCCCCCGGAAGAGATTTGAATTCCGGTGAAATCCAGGCTTTGTTCATTTTAATAAGCGTCAGCCTGTCAGCGCTGTCAGTTGACAGGTGTGTACGCTTATCGGTGATGACGCCACCAGCTGCACTGAATACCCGCTCTGACAGCACGCTAGCGGCAGGGCAGGCCAGCACCTCCAAGGCGTACAGCGCCAGTTCAGGCCATGTGTCCAGCTTTGAAACCCAGCAGTTGTATGGAGCAGAGTGATCCCTACGGACGTTGGTATGGTCAGCTAGGTACTCCCTCACCATCTTTCTGTACAGCTCCCCCCTACTCTGCCTAGACTGGGGACAGGTGACAGTGTCTTGCTGGGGTGACATAAAACTGGCAAAGTCCTTGGAGAGCGTTCCCCTGCCAGTGCTGGACAAGCTGCCCCGCTACTTGGCCCACAGAACCATGCCCTCTGCCGCTAGTGGCGTCAGATGGGAAGGATTGTTTCAGCTTGTGCACCAGGGCTTGTTGATATCTATTCACTCTCATACTCCTTTCCTCTGCAGGGATGAGAGTGGAAAGGTTCTGCTTGTACCGTGGGTCCAGGAGAGTGAACACCCAGTAATCGGTGTTTGAAAAAATTCTTCTAACGTGAGGGTCACGGGATAGGCAGCCTAACATGAAGTCTGCCATGTGCGCCAGAGTCCCAACACGCAAGAATTCCCTCTCCTCACTGGCCTGACTCTCCATTTCCTCCTCCTACTCCTCCTCCTCCAAGTCCTCCTCTTCAGCCCATACACGCTCAAGAGTTAAGGACTGAGCACTGATACCCTCTTCTGTCTCGCCGACATTCTCCTCCTCTTCCTCCTCATCCCCCTCCTCCGATACGCGCTGATAAACAGACGGGAGGGTGCTCTGGCTATCAAGCGACGTATCTTCCTCCACCGTCTCTTGTGACAAGCGCAAAGCATCCGACTTGATGCTGAGCAGTGAGTTTTTCAACAGGCAAAGCAGCGGGATGGTGAGGCTGATAATGGCGGCATCGCCGCTGACCATCTGTGTTGACTCCTCAAAGTTGCTCAACACCTGGCAGATATCAGACATCCACGTCCACTCCTCATTGTAGACTTGAGGAATCTGACTGACCTGACTACCAATTCTGGTGGAAGTTGACATCTGGCAGTCTACAATCGCTCTGCGCTGCTGGTAAACTCTGGATAACATGTTTAATGTCGAATTCCATCTCATGGGCACGTCGCACAACAGTCGGTGAGCGGGCAGTTGTAGGCGGCGCTGCGCTGCCCTGAGAGTGGCAGCATCTGTGGTGGACTTGCGGAAATGCGCACAGATGCAGCGCACCTTGGTGAGCAAATCAGACAGATTGGGGTATGTCTTGAGGAACCACTGAACTATTAGATTGAACACGTGGGCCAGGCATGGCACATGTGTCAGTCTGCCGAGTTGCAGAGCTGCCACCAGGTTACGCCCGTTGTCACACACAACCATGCCTGGCTTGAGGTTCAGCGGTGCCAGCCACACATCGGTCTGTGCCGTGATGCCCTGTAACAGCTCTTGGGCGGTGTGCCTTTTGTCAGCTAAGCTCAGCAGTTTGAGCACCGCCTGCTGGAGCTTACCCACGGCACTGCTGCTGTGCCTAGAGCTACCGACTGAAGGCGCCGTGCCCACGGATGGTAATTCGGAGGAGGAGGTGGAGGAGGAGGAGGGGTCGGAGGAGGAGGCATAGTAAGTCTGAGAGACCGTGACCGAGGTAGGCTCCGCAATCCTCGGTGTGGGCAGTACATGAGCGGCCCCAGGGTCATTCTCGGTCCCAGCCTCCACCAAGTTAACCCAATGTGCCGTCAGTGAGATGTAGTGTCCCTGCCCGGCAGCACTTGTCCACGTGTCCGTGGTTAGGTGGACCTTCTCAGAAACAGCGTTGGTCAGGGCACGGAGGATGTTCTCTGACACGTGCTGGTGTAGGGCTGGGACGGCACATCGGGAAAAATAGTGGCGGCTGGGGACCGAATACCAAGGGGCAGCCACCGCCATGAGATTGCGAAAGGCCTCGGTCTCTACCAGCCTATAGGGCAGCATCTCCAGGCTCAGCAATTTGGAGATGTGGACGTTGAGGGCTTGGGCATGTGGGTGGGTGGAACTGTATTTCCTCTTGCACTCCAGCGTCTGCTGTAAAGACAGCTGAACGCTGCGCTGGGACACATTGGTGGACACTGTGGAGGATCGTGGAGGCGAAGGTGTGGTTTTCCGGCGGGAGACGCTTGTGCCGGGGTCCTGGGCAGGGGGTTGACTAGCAGAGGCAGCGAGTGACACAGGGGAAGGAGCAGTGGTGTGACCCTCAGGAGGTGGTTAACGGCCTTGGTTCCATTGAGTGGGGTGTTTAGCACTCATATGCCTGCGCATGCTGGTGGTGGTAAGGCTAGTAGTGGTGGCACCCCTGCTGATCCTGGTGTGGCACAGGTTGCACACCACAGTCCGTCGGTCATCCTCACTTTCTTTAAAGAACCTCCAGACTTGCGAACATCTAGGCCTCGCCACGGGAGCTTCACTACGTGAAACAGTTGCTGCTGATGCACCAGCTCTGGCCCTGCTTCTCCCTCTGGCCACACCACTGCCTCTTACAACCTGTTCTGGTGCAGCACTCGCCTCCGCCTCAGAAGCACTGTCTTCACTCGGCTTATCAACCCAGCTTGGGTCAGTCACCTCGTCATCCTCCGATTCCTCAGTCTGCTCCCCCCTCGGACTTCCTGCCCTGACAACAACTTCACCACTGTCTGACAACAGTGTCTCCTCATCGTCCGACACCTCTTTACAAACTTCTTCCACTAACTCAACATTGTCATCATCATCATCATCCCCACAGACTGCGACAGTTGGAAAACTTGGGCTTCAGGAACGAAGTCAGCAGCAACCTGAGAAGTGGTTTGTGACTCTGGGAAGAGTCCAGAAAACAGTTCCTGAGAGTATGCCCGATCGCATTCCAAATTTTCCTGGGAGGGGGCAGACTGGGGGGAAGGAGGTTGAGGTGAAGGAGCCAGAGGAGTGTTCCCTTGGGTAACGTGGGTGGACTGCGTGGAAGACTGAATGGTGGACAAATTACTTGAAGCATTGTCCACAATCCACGACATCAGCTGTTCGCAATGTTGTAGTTTCAACAGTCCTCTACCACGTGTCCCTGTAAGTTGAGACATGAAGCTAGGGAGTGTAGCTCTGCGGCGTTCCCCTGCTCCCTCATCAGCAGGTACTGTCTCACCCTGCCCAGGACCACGGCCTCTGCCCCCTGCAGTAATTGAATGCCCACGCCCTCGTCCTCGACCCTTAGCCCTGGGGTTCAACATTTTCTGTATATAAGTGTATTATATAAAAAATAAAAAATAAATGGGCCTGCTATACTGAAACCCACAAACTTGTTCAGTCTGGTTTAATTAAGTGACGTACAGAAAGTGTCACCTGACAGAAAATACGGATTGGAGTGAGTGTACTGAACTGTGACACACAGAACGGTTCCACGCAGCTGTGTGAAATGGATGTGTATCACTGAGCTAAAACAACAAAAAAACTATTTTTTTTATATATTTTTTTTGTAGTTTTGTTTTTTTGGGAACGTGACGTGCAGAAACTATCGTAGAGCTAACTGACACCCTGCTGACGTGGGCTATGTTGACTGCGACCCAGACAAATGTCGCACAGAGATTTTCGGGATCAAGCTATATACGTGACAGCAAAAGACTTGGTTTAATTAAGTGACGTACAGAAAGTGTCACCTGGACAGAAAATACGGATTGGAGTGAGTGTACTGAACTGTGACACACAGAATGGTTCCACGCAGCTGTGTGAAATGGATTTGTATCACTGAGCTAAAACAACAAAAAACACTATTTTTTTTAATATATTTCTTTTGTAGTTTTGTTTTTTTGGGAACGTGACGTGTAGAAACTATCGTAGCGCTAACTGACACCCTGCTGACGGTGGCTATTTTGACTGCGACCCAGAGAAATGTCGCACAGAGATTTTTGGGATCAAGCTATATACGTGACAGCAAAAGACTTGGTTTAATTAAGTGACGTACAGAAAGTGTCACCTGGACAGAAAATACGGATTAGAGTGAGTGTACTGAACTGTGATACACAGAACGGTTCCACGCAGCTGTGTGAAATGGATTTGTATCACTGAGCTAAAACAACAAAAACACTATTTTTTTAATATATTTCTTTTGTAGTTTTGTTTTTTGGGAACGTGACGTGCAGAAACTATCGTAGAGCTAACTGACACCCTGATGACGTGGGCTATGTTGACTGCGACCCAGACAAATGTCGCACAGAGATTTTTGGGATCAAGCTATATACGTGACAGCAAAAGACTTGGTTTAATTAAGTGACGTACAGAAAGTGTCACCTGGACAGAAAATACGGATTGGAGTGAGTGTACTGAACTGTGACACACAGAATGGTTCCACGCAGCTGTGTGAAATGGATTTGTATCACTGAGCTAAAACAACAAAAAAACTATTTTTTTATATTTTTTTTGTAGTTTTGTTTTTTTGGGAACGTGACGTGTAGAAACTATCGTAGAGCTAACTGA
The DNA here is from genome assembly GCA_900303285.1 of Rhinella marina. Lineage (NCBI taxonomy): Eukaryota > Metazoa > Chordata > Amphibia > Anura > Bufonidae > Rhinella > Rhinella marina. The sequence continues at coordinate 118,287 of ONZH01004078.1, forward strand.
CACCCTGCTGACGGTGGCTATTTTGACTGCGACCCAGACAAATGTCGCACAGAGATTTTTGGGATCAAGCTATATACGTGACAGCAAAAGACTTGGTTTAATTAAGTGACGTACAGAAAGTGTCACCTGGACAGAAAATACGGATTGGAGTGAGTGTACTGAACTGTGATACACAGAACGGTTCCACGCAGCTGTGTGAAATGGATTTGTATCACTGAGCTAAAACAACAAAAAAACTATTTTTTTAATATATTTCTTTTGTAGTTTTGTTTTTTTGGAACGTGACGTGCAGAAACTATCGTAGAGTTAACTGACACCCTGCTGACGTTGGCTATTTTGACTGCGACCCAGACAAATGTCGCACAGAGATTTTTGGGATCAAGCTATATACGTGACAGCAAAAGACTTGGTTTAATTAAGTGACGTACAGAAAGTGTCACCTGGACAGAAAATACGGATTGGAGTGAGTGTACTGAACTGTGACACTCAGAATGGTTCCACGCAGCTGTGTGAAATGGATTTGTATCATGAGCTAAAACAACAAAAAAACTATTCTTTTTATATATTTTTTTGTA